>JAOVYW010002316.1:0-38441 GCA_025775045.1 Hiodon tergisus
ATGTCTCAACCTTTTTACTATGATTCAAATGTAACCCTTTCAACAAATGTGTTACTGTGAAGTTTAAGATGGTTAAAGTCTGTCTGAAGTAGCTTAGTTTTTTTGGAATATGCTTACTTTTGAAATAAATCTGTCTGGCTCCTTGTATAAATCTAAGCTGGCTGTATTTGTTTTTTGCAATGTTTACAGCAGGTGGCACTAGAGGGCTGTCTAAAACCCTGAAAACGGATGAATCCAATTTCGGACAAAATTTTTTGTATTAGAGATCTTATTACATTAAGGGAAATGTAATTTAACGATCTGTAAGTTAGATCTTTATCAGAGCTGCAGATGTATGGATGTTATGTATGAGACTTGAATAATTCAAACTGAAATGGGAACGTTAGAATGCTTATTAAAAATGATGGGCGGAAGGAATCCCTCAACCAGTTAATTCCCTCGGGGTTTAAATTAATTGCAGAGTATGATCTCTCATAATGGTCCACAATTCAGTCGCCCATGGACCGATTGTATTACCTTTTCCCGGATTTGTGGATGAAGAAAGGACGATTTATACTTGGGCCTTGTGAAGAAAAAAGTGCGAGAAACTGGTCATTTATAGCGATTCGTGTCGGAGACCTCGACAGCTAGTGTCGTCCTTGGCTTCCAGGCCGTACTGCGTGCAGATCGATGTATCCTGCCTTTTAAACAATACAGTGATGCCGAGACTGGGAAAACTTTCCACTACCGTTGACATCTAAATAACTCTTTAATGATTTTGCAATGTAAATGTGTTTGGATTAATGTCCATCTGATGGTAAGGCAGTAGCCATTACATAATTATTTTCTCGGTAAAATAGGTTTCGTTCGCGATGCGATATAATAGTGTTTATCCTTTCTAAAGCTTATTTAACCGATTCCAAGAGTTTTGTTTGCAAAATAAATATATTTAAGAATGACAATGTGAAACCCTCTAAGTTTTGTTACTGTGAGTTACATTTGGGTCATTTAAAAATGTTTTTGCGATCAAATCTTTAGACGTATGTGAGTTCATATTACCAAATATTAGCAAGTAATGTATCTTAAATCGTATTTGCTTAATTTCTTTGTTTTATCGAAACATGGCAAGGTGGGTTGGACGTTACTCAAATAAAGCTAATTTGGTATGAAAGTTATCTTTAACTGGATGGAAATAAAATCTGATGTAACATCTGAGAACCGCTATGTTGTAATAATACACCGTTCCCTCAGGAACCTGATGATACGCATCACTCCCACGCAAACAAAACAAAATGTTCAGCGCAGTCTACATTATTTTTTATTAAAGAATGTTATTGTGATACTTTAGATATATTTCCATAACATTTTACAAGCAGCTTACAACAATGTCTGTAACATTTAAATATTGGTTTGGTTGTGTTCGATATTAAATAGCTCTATTTATCTTGCTATTTTATCGATTTATTTATATCTAAATCTAAAGCTTAGTTGAAAAGCTCAATAGGCATCGTGATAATAATTCATAACAATAATACTTGACTTCAACTCACTTAACTTAAAATGATTTATCGGGTAAACTTTTTTATCCAACAAGACTTGGGCTGTCTGGCCAAAATTAAATTAAATGAAATGTGTTAATCTAGTACTTAATTGTTTGAAACTCTTCCATACGCCTATTACATTGATGTGTCTCTATAGCCTATGTATATAGGACTATTTGAAATGTAGCCTATAGTCCATAATACAATACAGCATCGGGTTTGGCAATTTTATATTTCAGCTCTTTCTGCAGTACAACAAAAAAACTGAATCTATATTGAGCGCGGCCTGCGCAGGTATTCGCGTCAAATCTTACCCACGTGGTTACGAGGGCGGGCGCAGCACTACTGCACCAATTTCGTATTAAGTAAATTGACTTTCTCACTTTCCGAAATAGTTAAACCGACTCGCGCGAGCGCAACTTCAGTTAACTGCCGGTGTTTTTTTTGAGAAGCGCACTGTGCGCACCACGTCGTCCACAAGTACTGACTCTATTTAAACCCAACAGGCAAGTTAGAACTTTGTGTGCTGTAAGAGAAGGATTCTCTCTGGGAACGCCGTTGTTGCTGCTGTCAAAGTTTAAAATAAACAAACAAACAAACAAACAAACAAACATAATCTTTAAGAAACATTGTATCACGAAAATAAACATTTTTAACAAGCGATTTCTAATCAGAGGCTGACTGTTTCCCCACCAGAACTTCCAGGATGGATTCTGCAGGGAACTTAAAAGAGAACGAGGCATTGCTTGGGCGAACTGTCCCCCGGTCCTTGTTTTTCCGATGCTTGGTATCGTTGCCTACAGTTGTGTTTTTCATGCTGTCTGTATGTTCTATCGCGATGTGCTTTTTGGTGAGCTTTAAAACATCCCAACTGGAACATCGAGTCCACGCGTTGGAGATGGAGAAAACGTCACTGTTCCATGCCGCGGAAGGCTCAATTTTTGGCGAAGAGAGGACTGTATCACCTGTGATTCGGAACACGATAGAAATGCTTCTGGACGAGGTAAGCACTAACGTACCTTTATAAATCGACTTGCTTTCCTTCTCTTTATTCTGTATACCTGTGTAGTAAAACTGTCAGTTTTATTACGTCAGGCAATAGTAAACTATGTAGAATATAGATTCCTGTCTAGGTTTTTCCCTCTATAAATTCATATCAGGCGTTATGCGTTTTCCATTAGACTATATTTAGTTTAACGCTCATCGAGCTTTTTGTGGTTAAATACTGTTAAACCAACACAAATCTGTTTATTGTGTCAATACTTTAACTTTTAATCCAGTACTTGACAATAAAATAAAGGCTATTGACAAACAATGTTTGACCCAACCAGGTGTCAGTCTTACAAACAACGTTTATCTAGAGTTTGACACGTGTGATTTATGTATAGCCTTTTCCAGGGCTATGCATTCAAATCCCGCGACGATGCAGGAATTTAAAGTTTGTCCTGGCATAACGGACTGTGCTTGAATCACCCTGAACTGCCTTCACTCTGATCGCAACTTTGCTAGTTCGGTTTGCTGTGGTCTTACTTCAGTTGTCGCGTGTGTTGGTACACGTACATTTAAATATACTTTTTTTTAATCAACAGCTGTCCTATCCGAAGGCAAACAGCTATTGGTCAATAGCACATTGAATTTGAACCATGTGGTCCTTCACGGGTGCAACAATCAAAACGTATGAAGACTTATGTTGATAGCTGATACATCGATATGTTTACACCTACTACACCTCACTTAACGACCGAGATACGTTCCTACGAGTAGGTCGTTAAGCGAATCGGTAGATAAGCGAGGAGCCGCCCCTTACCGATATTTCAAGCACACTTTACTGGTAGTGGGTTGTGTCAACCATCTTTAGATATGGTTTTAATGTCAGATTTGCACCATTTATAACATTTTTTGTGTATTTTTCGATGTTTATACAGTACTGTTTATACGCGCTGCAGTTTCCACGACCAAAGTTCTCGTAAAGCGTCCAGTACAGACTGGTCGGAGAGCTGGTCGTAAGTCCGCGCGGTCGTTAAACAGGTAGGTCGTTAAGTGAGGAGTACCTGTACTTAGGGAAATTTAAAAATAGCGACAACCCCTATTATGGACAGCAGTGGAATATAATATATATTCCTATATTTAAACAATGCTTTTAGCTTTTAGACTGGGGAAATATAAGGCGGGCATGACATAAACCTAACTAAGATATTTATAATAATATAATGGCTCAATTAAAATATATCTATTTTTTGGTTATTCTATTATAATAGTTACGCATTCAATATATTTATATTAAAAGAGTGAATTTGTTTTCTTCTTTATTTACTTGCAAGCAAGTCCACAATCTCTTCACTCTCAGACTGGGACCAAATGAAAACTTTGACAACCCGCTAATGGCTCTTTACATAATCGACTCTAATAGCGTTTTGCTTTTATGAGTTAGTGAAATGGAATCGTTACAAAAGAAGTAAAAATCAAAGAAAAAAGCGCTGTTGAGTAAAATTTTTATACAAAATTCGGCGGGTTGCAAAAAATTCGATTTGTTCCCATTTTAGGTTAGAGAACATTCGCGATAAAGGCGACCTCACTTTTGTTTTTCCCGGCTCTGTTTATAGCGACTCAATGAGGCAATGCCCAGGCATCGCGCGGCGAGGGACCTGGGCCGAGAGTGCTCCTGTCCACCAGGTGCGTCACATCTCTCCGGAGGTTTCGCTGTTCTACTGACTGTTTTACTGTAAAGTGATGCAGAAATTAACCCTAACCTTGTTTGAAATACTGGATGGTAAGACTGCATATTTCATTACTGTGATGAGTAGTATATATTTGTTTAAGTATATATTTGTAGTATATCAAATAGAGAGCTTATCGTTTAGGGACTACTCAGTAAAATCGTTATTAAATTTTACTTGAAGAAAGTATCGGTATTTCTGAGCTTGGTAGTCATTGAAATTGAAGTCAAATATTGAGCCAGTGGCCAAAAAAAGTAAATGTTAAGGACATATGTTTTGGGTAGCCCTAAAAGCTTATCTAGTTAAATATTTATCATATTTTATACAATAGAGATTATTCCTAGATTTTTGTAGTGAAAAAACAATTACAGTTGCAGCTATTTCAGTCAGCACAAGATAGTTACCGTGCGTTTTTATTCCGTTTTTCGAACTATTGCTGAAACAATAGAAACATAAGTTCCTTTATTGTAAAAAAGATTACTTTACAAATGGTAACAACAATAATGGTTCCGATGGTAATATTTATTTCACTAAATTGAATTGCTAGCCATACATCTTTTTTGTATTAATCTATTACTACCCCTCACTGAATGTGAACTTGTGTAATTTGTTTTAAATAGAGGAGGGGTCATGTTAATTCATGACAGAAGTGTTAGTCAATCTTGTTCTAAGGCAGAAAACAAAGCGAAACGGGAGGAAATTTACATCCAGCTTCGAGAGGTGGTGGAACTTTCTTTCTGTCTTTTTTCTGTTGCTCGATTTATGTGCTCTTAAACATTCCTGGCTTTTTTCCCCAATAAGGATTATTTTTAGAATTTCAAGCAAGTTTAAGTGTTCCATTCTCTCCGGTTTCAATGCACCGTTTTAAATGGTTGTCACCTAGCCTAAGGGGATCAGTTGTTTTAATGCTGGCAGTGTGGTTTCTTTACCCACATCTGAAAACCTAAAGCCTTGGTATATTGGACTTGACAGTTTCTGAAAATAAACATTGCTCATGTAAGCGTGAGCATAACCCGGACATTACAAACGTCACTAGTTAATATCGCTTATTTCAATAACATCGATGAGAGTGTTTTTTGCGTTCAGCATGTGATTTGGAGAACATGATTCTAAACATATCCTGGCAGCCTGTGCATGTGTAAGAGAAGGTGGTCAAGGGAGGCTTGTCTTGGTTTTCTTGATTCTTGGGTAACCTGCCCCGTGTCTCCCATGCTCCAGAAGCACTCATTTTGGGATGATGTCAGTGTTGTTGGGCAAAGCAAGCTCTGACTCTGCCCTGAAAAGAAAATGAGGTCGGTCATAACAGGTAGAATCCTTCACACCCATCCCTACAATGCAACCCAGACTAATTCAGTTTGTCAGAGCCCATTTACAGGTTTCAGTGGCCACAAGGGCTGGGGGGGGCGGGTGCTCTTGCTCCTGCTCCTGCTGTGGCAGCTTTGGTACCCTTTCACATTCAGTTTATTTCTTGTGTCCAGGAGACCCCCAACGTACGTTCCACAACCACATGCATACATAACATCTCACTACACTCTCCAGTCACTGTTGACCGTTGTTTACATGAGGGATTTATTTGGGCCATGCACAAACCTCAGCAATCTAGGACACTTACACAGAACACACAAGAAGCTGGGTACGCCAGGCCCTGGGAATGTCCGAGCAGTAAGGGGCATGGACAGTAACCCAAAAAGAATGTGCATGCATGTACAAGTTATGAAACCAGCAAATAACTTTCTTCCTGGAACGTTGGAATCAATCTTTCCTCTGGTCTACAGAAGGCTGTGTCGCATGATTCGCCTTATAGATCATAACATGCCGGAAATGTGAATCTGAGTTTTGCTGTGCTGGTGTTAGGTTTATGGCCTTTAAAACAAAAGTGACTTTTAACATTATATATTTGAAGTCTATGAGGAGTACCCTCTCATGTATTCTTTTTAACTATCTAGCTTTCCATGCGGTGTCAAAATGCGGAGATCCCCACCCCCCAAATGCACATGGACAATTTGAGCTGTCAGCCTTTGATATACTTAAACAGGGCTATTACTCATGCACTTTATCAATCTGTGTGACATGGCCTTGTTTGTAATCCCTTTTTAAACAGCCTTGTGTGGAGGCTCAGAGCTCCATTATCATTTTCAATCAAATAGATACAATTAATGTTAAATTAATAAATAAAGATGTATTATGGATTTTCGGTAAACCAATCAAACTCACATTGCATCTTAAATCTTTAAATATTTTTTATTAATTTGTATGAATTTTAGGCATAGATTAAAAAGCAAAAACAAAACTGTCCAAAGTGTTTTAAACTCACATAGATAAATGGATTCACTGGAGATTGGGTCTCTTTATTATTGCACTCACTTCAAATGCATTTAGGGGATTCTTGGCTGGTCCAGATAATATGGAGATTAGCGGTGAGTGTGAGCTTGCCGGGGGAGCGGAAGGGACAACGCTTCCAATTGACGGTGTAGAGGCAGCACACAGATCGGACACGGACAATCAGATTTCAGAACGTGCTCTACTCCCTGCTGCACCAATCAACATAAGCAAGGGCTCCAGTGAAACTTCCATGATTGAATTTCAGGATTCCAACTGTTGTCTCCTGGGGTCTGTCTTGGGAAGCCTTAGCAGTTCTAAATCTGAGGAGGAGCTTCCTGGGTGAATCCTTTGAACACATTTCTGAGTTCCATCAGCGCCCTCGGGGTGTCCTCTGTCTATTCTGGGTCATAAACATCTCCCTACTTTCTAACACAGGGACAGCGAGAACGTGGAATGAGTTGTGTTTGGTTTACCCCTGCAGGGAGACTTCTGACTAGGTGACCTTTCCCAGATTTTTTTTCATATTTTACAGAACTCTTGATACGGGCAAGGAAAAGTTGAAGCATTATCACCACATTAGATTAACTTGAAGGGGACTCATTGTTCAGGGCAAAGAAGCTGAAGACCAGAGGGCTTCACACTTTCAGGCTGAAAGTTTCAGGTGTTAGCAATTAGCACTGGCCCGCCCTCCCTTCGCCTCAGGTGATTAAGTCCAGCTGGGGGAAAAGCTTACGGAGAGGAGAGGAAACTGTGAACTTTGTCACTTCTGGGGAATTAAATGGGACAGCTTTAACACCAGTCACACATTCAGCAGAACACTGGGATCAGGGCAGCCCACATTGGGTAACTAATCAGCACCCACACACTTTGGTGCTGGATATCAGACCAAAGACAGAGATAATCAAGACCTACCCACACCTAGAACCAGGCTGACTCTTGTCCACATTCAAGATACTGCTCATTTAAAACATATTTCCTTCTGTTAATTTTACAGTTTGTTTTTTCCAGTGGACATTTCTATAACCTTGTCTGTGATGGGCTGTTGTATTCGCACCCTACCCAACTGGACCCTCATGCGTGGGAGGTGTCAGGGACCCCCTCCTGCCCCACCAGCCTTTGGGCAGTCAAGGCTGGGCTCCATCGGTGCTGGTGGTATGTGGCTCCATCAGATAACATCCACAAATTGCCCTAAGGGATATGGCGATTAAACGCTTTGGGGTGGAAAATACCGACATCTGTGCCTTAGAACAGCGGGTGGGCCTCCTGCTCTAGAGAGTACACTATGGAGCGGACAAGGGCCTGGTGGGAGTTTGGCACGAGAACATTTTGATTCATTCAGCTAAGTTCCAAAAAAGGTGTGTGTGGGTCCCTTGTAGATGACAAAACATGCAGAACAAATACAGTACTCTGTGGGGACATGGAGAAAGCTTATGATGGGACTTTTTAGAAAAGGCACCGATGTCAGAGAGATCTCAGATTGGTTATCTTTTCCCCCTGGATATGGGAATATTCCCCTGCTCTGACTGGTTTAATATAGGAGAAGAGCTTTTGGGTTTTTTTTACCGGGGAATGCAAGGGTTTTGGGGAAATTTTTCAATTCAACATAGAACCATACTAGCTTTACTAAAAGGGTCCGTTCATCCAGTCTTTTGCAAGCAGAGGTACATGTTGGAAGGGTACCTGTTACACCATCACTAATTTCCTAAACTTAGTCTACAATTTGAGCACCCTGTGTCACCAAGAAGCTTGTTGAGGCTAATTTTTTTAAGGAACCGCCCTGCCACCATCTTTCAGACCTTTGTGGAACTTATTTCACTGTGGTTTCAGACATGCTGTGGGTCTAATTAACATTTTAATCGTTCCTTATAATGAACATTTACTTCTTATAGTTCTCCATCATTTTTTATGTTTATAGTTTTTAAAGCACTATTGGTTTGAATTGGTGGGTAACTTTTATTATTATTGTTCACGAGATACCATTTACAAAGAAAGTCAATCACGCCAGCACCGTTTCTGGGACATAGCTATTGAAGATTAATTTAGTAACTAACATCAAGATCGTTCTTTATCATCTCTCTAGATGCTCACTGTACTGTCCAATAACTGCTGGAATCGATTAACCACCCTGTCACTGAATTTAGACTCTCCATTGTGACGACCCATCAGCTCCTCTGTTTATGAGGAATTCACTTTGGAGTGGGTGGTCGCTGTCTGACAAGGGTAATTTAATTTTATTACACATAGATAATTGAGATAAAATTCCTATGGTTTCCTGGTAGGTGCCTCCAACCTTATTCGCCTGTCTGGGCTCCCCAATTTACATGCATCTTGGCCACACATTTTTACAAAAGAGGTAATAAAAAAGTTTAGTGTCTTTAAAGGAGTAATTAAAAACATTAAGACAGAACATGTAGATTTGTGAAGTCTGCGTAGAATAATATAGTTTCCGGAAGAAGAAAAGCTGTTGTTGCAAACAAATACATTATGATTGTCAACCATGTGGCACCTTGGTTTCTCAGCATAATTTTCACTGCACAGGTCCATTTACTATGGCAGTATCTGGCATGGTTCTAAGCTTTTGTTATATTTTCTACATGAATGCATGAACTGGGTGACAGGACATATACTTGAGTAGTGCCATTGTGGTCAGCTTTGTCACGGGGAAATTGAGGAAATAAATCAAAATGATCGCTGTATTATTCTGGAATTGTGGGAATTTTGTGGCTTTCCTGTGTTTAATCCCACTACCGAACGATGTACTACTATCTACGAAGACCATTTTCATGAATGAAAAATGATATTTTCATGAATGCCACATACAAGCTTTTGGGGCCTACTTTTGGTACGCGCTCCTACCCCCAGCCCTATTAAAGACAAAACCATGGCAAAGATGGTAGAAGCACAGCCCAGACAAGTTCAGACTGTGTAGGACTCTTTTAAAAGGATGTTGTTGTCACATAAGGGCTCTCCTTCAAGCCTCGCCCCCGGCTTTCTGAATTATGTTCCTTTCACTGCATTGACAAAAACACTGCTTTTGTGGCACAATGAGGTGAAAGAGCACAGGAACGGGAGGTGATGAGCCGATCAGAGGCAATTAGACTGAGCTAATGGAGGGGGGCAGCAGGCCTTTCTATAGCAGCACATGTGATATGTGGTTCTGTTCATACACACAAGAGACACCTTTGCCCTCATTGTGGAGGAGGATGCGTGATGCTGGCATATTTCTTTCTGGGTGTTTACTGTGGTGGGCAAGGGTTGGCTTGCCTCATATTTTCTGGGACTGCAGTTTTTACTTGTGCCAATAATGTTCATAATTACCCAGTACTGCACCTATGCACTTGAGATATCAGCACAGCAGAACCTGGTGGTAAAACCTTGGTAGGGATGTAGGTTTTTGGGCAGATGCTTTCAGTCCAGCAGGTTTGGATTCAATAGGGTGGAATCCAAGGACCAAACTGGCAACCGCAGCTTGAGCAGAACCACAAAGACACAAAACACACAGCATCGCAGGTGGGCTCTCACGCTCCTGTCTCCTCGCCACCCCTGGGACGGGTGCAGAAAAGGCTTTCTTTTCAGAGGGCTGTTTCCGTTTTTCTATTCCAGGGGAAAGCCGGACTGTTTCAATGACTTGTCTGAAGTGGAGGCCTCTCACTGCTATGTTTCTTTCTCCCACCCCCCATCTATTTCTTTCTCTTGTTGCTTCGCTGTAAACATCACTTGTACCTAAAGTGCTGAAATCTTCTGAGCGATGTTGCTCGCAGGGGTTTGTTTATGCGCTTGTGTCTCTTTTGTATGGGGACATACGTGTGTGGGCCCTCTGCATGCCCATGACGAGAGATCAGCAGCGGTCAGTCTTTTGTTTAGACATTAAACTGGCAGAGCGTGCTGTGCATGTTTGTCTTAATGGAGACAAATTTCCTTCTCGCTGTTTTGTAAGAATATCTCCTTACACCATTACAGTTGGTACCACACGGCTGCGCATTTCTCATTGAATGTGACGCAGGAACCAAATGCTTGAGATAGCCAGAGGGCGGTCGTGAACGGCATTGCAGTGATCCCCTCTGCGACCCGCACATGGGGAATGCTGGTCATTTAACTTTCTGTAGGTGAGATGGCATCAGTTCGTTGCGTGCAGAAACTGACTGGGGCCACTCCGGCGTGAGCTCGTGATGGAAACGCTAAATGCTACATGTGGCATAGTGGACCCCCTGCTGCTGTCAGCATGCTGTGGTGGAGCGAAGTCCTTAGCCCCAGAGATGTTCTACATCCCACCCAAGCCCCGGGGTAGCACGGGGTCAGAGCCGTATACCTGAGTGTGGAAGTCCTCTGGGGCAAGTGTTTGGCTTCAGGATGTAGTTACTTTTAAAGCCTTATAAAAACCAATGGGCATACTTACGAGAAGGAAGTGATATTTAATACATCCACCAGAAGCCTGCAATGGCCCACTAAAATGAATAAAGGCCTTTGAAAGTTTCGGGTTTTAAACGCGCATCTGTGTGTCAGAGGGAAATGCGAAATGTGGACCTTGGGACTGAAGCGGAACTTTGCGATGCCAGGGGTGGAGTGTATGTTTGTTTGTTCACAGGAGAGGGTCACTGAAGGGTACTCGGGTGTGTCTGCTTGGAGATTGGATGGTGTGAACGATGGCTACAGGGTGCACATCCCCAGCCTCTACTAGGGGTCGTTAATGAACAGAGTCTCTAAATCACTGCCATTAAAAATCCCAAGTGTTTTATGATGCCACGTTAGAGAGAGAGATAATGGTTTGTTTAAAAAGAGCCCCTTAGTCGGTGAATTTGTTTTTCTCTTCACTATCTCCCTTTATCTCAGAGTGACATCATGTTGGTGGGATGGGGGCAGCGCCTGAAAAGCCTGAGTGTGTTTTTTTTGCTGCCCCATCTCACATTCTTATTGGCCGTCTGCTTCATGCTCGGTGTGGGAAACCTCTGGCCAGTGTCACAGCACGGCTGTCAAAGATCTGGTGGCACCCTCCAGCCCAGGGAGAGAGAGATTCCTTCCTTTAGCTTGCTTTTTAAGTCTTCAAAGGTGTCTGGTTACCAAGATAATTAAACAGTACCGTATTTTTCCTCCATGTTGAATTTTTAGGTTTCTCGGTTGTTTAGGTTTACATTTCAAACATAAATAGGCCTGTGAGGTGCACTTACAGGCTTATTTGTTCTTTCCCCACCTCAACTCCTTGAGTTTGACTTTTGCACAGATGCTTTCTATATTGCGACCTTCTCTGTCAGTCATTCATCCCCATCTGAATGGCTGGAATCTTTCTCAGACTGTGTTAGCGAATAGCAAGAGCTGGCTCTAGAAGTATGTGGTAGAATTCGTTAAAAGAACAGGATCATTTTTCTGTCACCCCCTTTTTCTCTAGCCTCCCTTTGGGCTCTCCCTCTCTCTTCTGTCCCCCCCTCCGCAGCTTGGTCCATTCCCTGCTCCCCGTCAAGAGATTTCCTTTAACCTGGTTCCCCGTTAGTCTGGGTTAATGGGCCCGTTTTTGCTCTTGTTCCTCTAAATACCCTTCCCTTGGTCTTCCTTAGTGTTTTTTCTATTCAGTGCTTTACTTTCAGACCAACTCTTTGTGTTGCTGAATGCATTCTGCATATTGTCGGTCTCTCTTCTGGTGCAGGATGGGGGTCTCTGTCTAATGGGGGGAGGGGGCGGGGTTGTATGGTGAAGTGGTGGCCCTCGGACTGCTGGGTTCGAAGTGGAGGGGCCCGCCTTCATCCCCCTCATCTCTCATCGGGCATCTTATTAAAGTTAGCTTTGTAAAACCACACTGTTTAGCTGCAGGCCCAACGCACACATTCTTCCTCTTTAAAAAATAAACAGCCCCGGGCCAGCCTGGATGCAGGCCTGGAGGCGAGATGTGAAGAATTGCTTATCGTGCAGTTTCGGAGAGCTGCGGGCCCTCGTGTACAAAGGGGGCGTCTGGTCCAGTCATGTCAGGCAGCCAGTGAACTCTAAGTCTGCTGGATTAAATGGCAAAACAGACAGACAAACGTCTGTTCAAATGCTCTCGCACAGGTACAATGGGGCTTATTAAGCAGATTGTGAAGCTTGCATTGTTTAATTTGATTCAGAAAGCCAAGGGAAGTGTTGACATAGTGATGTAGTAGAGTATAACTCATTTTAAGTGAGAGTCCGTCTGTGTAAGTGGATTATCTGTATTTTATACTAATTATTATGCTGAAATATATACTTATTGACCAACACTATTTAGAGTGCTCTTCCTTTAAGGCTATTTTAAAAGGAGAAACTGAAATCCGAGCTTCAGTCATTTGAGAAAAGCAGCTTTTATAAGCATATCTCACGCACCGTAGTTACAAGGAAAAAGCCCAATAATAGAACGGGGATAATGTTATGAAAATCCCCGTGTCAAAATCATCTGTTCTTGATCATTGGGATGCACTTGGCTCTGCCGTTTTCCTCCCCGTTCTCTCCCGATTTCTGCGAGGTTTGACACAATTTCAGCACGCGTCACAAAATAAGCCGCAGAGTTGCTATTTTTTTAACAAGAAAGCAATGTGGGAGCGATTATAGCCTGTTAAATTTAATTATCACAGATTACAAGTGACAAATTGAATTCCTCTAATGAGTGAAAAGATCAGCACTTGGCTGGCCAATGCTACAAGTGCACCCCTTTGGATTTCTCTTGCTTTTATACCTGTTTTAGTGTTTTTTCTCCCTCGTGCTGAACACTGCCGTTTTGACTGTATAAAAATGTGTTGCAGTTTTCACATTTGATTTTGCATTACATCACATTTTAACACCTGTGATGTTCTGCTGCTTGTTTATGAAAGTGGACGTGCTTTCTGGGGCAGGTTCGTTACACACATGGAGAATAACCCACATATCAACTCAGATATTTCAGTCTACCTCTGAGTTTTTTCTTGGGTGTTTATTGTACTTGGAATGATATTTTACAACATGTGAAGATATAAAATTCATTTTCAGAAATAAATTAAGGCGTAAAAAAAAAATGTCTGGCTTTTTTTATTGAGGGATTATCCCCCTTTTTTTCTTCACGTATTTACGACTCTGAAGTGTTCCCAGGAACTCCAAAACATCTGATGTCTGTTAGAGTGATCTCTGCCTGTGTCCGTGGAGAAAGTTAACACTCCCGCATCCCTCTCCTCAAATGTCTGTGAGAGAACTTAAACGCTGCTTAAACAACACTATGTCTCTCTTTCTCCTTGTCGGTCCTGACACTTTTTGCAGCACTTTTTAATTAATTGTTTGGTGAAAAACTCCTGCTTTTGAAATCCCACCCAGTATCAATAAGGGCTTTTGTCCTGGTGTTTTTGAACCCCCCTTTGGATAACATTGGGCTGGCTGCTGATTGGTCCCTTTAGTGTGTCTCGTTCAACACCTTTGAGACCCAATCATTTTCTATAATTGCATTTGTATGCTGGTCCTCAAAGGCTTAATCGTCATCACTGAGCCTTTTCAGGGGCTTAATGGCCAGGTAGGTATGCAAATAAAAGAAACGCTCAGTAAACAGAGTAAATAAATAGATCCTCCTTGGAGTTATAAGATGAAACGGGGCCTGTGGTTCCTCCCTGGTAGCTTGATCCTTAGAGCAAACATTCATTATTTGGCCTCAGCAAACAGACCTGGAATATAAAAGTCAAGATTTCTGCATTCGGTAGTCTGGAGGAAAGGAAAACTGGCGTTGGTTTAATTGTGCTGGGCTCTGCGTGTTTTTTTTAACTGAAGACTATGCCGTCGCACAGAGTCTCTTTGGAACCTGAAAAATGTTTAGAATGGACACGTGGCAGTTTGGGGCCTCATAGGTGGATGACTCAGCACTTTCATAATTCTGAACCATCCCCACTAAAAGACCAGACTCTTTTTCCTTTGTCTGTCAGATGTTTTTCTCCAGAATTCTGGGTGATTCCATGTGCCCTAGAATAGGCAGAATCTGGATCTTATGGGCTTTGGGTGGTGCTGGTCCCCCACCCCCCCCCCATCACTCCCACTGTTCTATCACTGTTTTGACTCAAATGTCTGAGATTTGAGAGTTGAATGTCTATTTGTAAAGCAACGTAAATCATTCTGACTGGAGCTCTTGACTCCCTTCTCTTGACGCCTGTAATGGAAGGGGATTCGAGCTGATGAAGAGGAGTCAGTGGGTCGGTGCTTGTAGCTGGGGGCAATGCAGCTTAGCGTGGCAGAGTAGCCCAATTTCTGACCCCAGGTCAGTTGATTTAAAGCAGTCTGTCAAATTTTTGTAAACCTTATCCAGAAGTTCAGCCAAGAGTAAGGGCCGCGAGATCTCTATCGCACATGTAAACATGAGAGTTTAGGCCCAGAGCAACCAGTGTGGGGGAAGTGGAGGTGGGAAAATGTCACAGTCAGCGACAGCATACTTAATCCCTTCTGCAGGTGCACCCAGCCAGTACCGCAAAGCTGCGTGTTGTGCGTTGAACCCACGGATCTGAAACCTCCATCAATCAGCTCATCTCCAATGGAGCTCCAATGGTCTGAAAGTCTATAATAACTACAGCTATAATAATTCCACTGGGAGGAATCGTGCTGGTTTACGGAGCTATCAATGGCTCATGCCCCTGATGACTTTGCCATGTACACAGGGATAGGTTGGCGGCGGCCTCGCAGCTTGTCACTGTGAAATTAGTGTTAATACGCGTTTTACTGAACGCAGCATGGCTGTCCAAGCCGGCACTGTGGGGGGGGGGTTGCGGGCGTCAGCAGCTGCCATTGAGCTGCCCAACGCAGCCTGATCGCTGTGGTGTCACAGCATCTGAGAGGGACACATCAGACATGTTCCATCCCTCCATCCCTGCTCCAGGGATCTTATTCATCAGCATATTTAGATAGTCTGGCATGCCCTAAATTCCTTGACACTGTAGAGGGTTTAGACTGCTAGAACGCTCTTTTCTTTGCGCTTTTTATTTGGAATGTTGAGTTTCATCATTTTCATGTGGTTCTCATTTCTGACCTAAGTAGTGCTGGGTTGAGGGGTGCAGAGAAGGTCGTTTTAGGCCTTGGTGGTTCACCACGGCTTCGGAGGAGTGGCTGCACTTCAGTGTCTGTGGAAGCTATGTTGGCGTCAGTGCATTCAGTGTCAGTGTTTAAGGGACTTTGCTGTGGGTCTGTGCTGAAGAGCCTATAATTCATTGGGTCATACTGTGCACTGTGGCAAGATGTTGGTGCCCAGAGTGTGTTTGTTCAGGGTGTTTAAAGGTAGTGGAAGCTGTGCTCAGTGTGGTACTGGTCCTTGTTTCTGTTGGCGTGTGTTTAGAGGAATGTGTGTGTTGGCGCTGATTCTGCCCCCTTTAGCTATCAGCGATCCAAACCCTTTTCCACTGCGACCCTCCCCTGTCTCCCCCTCCTCCCTGCCTCCATCTTTCATGTCTTTAATGCCCCTGAGTAAACAGGCATAGAGTTTGGGTTTGCCACTCGCTAGTAAAATCAACTGTAAAAATTCCACCGTCGCAGGACACACTTACCAAACAAGCCTCCCCCACAGAATCACACCGGCGCAGACATGCACTGCGGTCTCTCTGTTAAATGCTTGTCTCATTACAAGACGTTTATTTATTTGTGCACTTATTTGCATGGCGTCCTTTCTGGCAGAGGGACCCCAGCAGGCGCTTTGTTCTATGCAGGCCAGGGGGGTCTGTCCAGGTCCTGACGTGACCCCACTGCACCCATCAGGGAATAATTTGGCTACTCTGGGACTTTTAGAAAAATAAAAAGATTAAAACTATAAAACAAACAAAGGACGTATAAAGGGGGCTCTCCAATTAAATTGTAGACTGTTATTTTTCTTTTAATTTTTCCCTTGCGAAAACCCTTGAAGACTTGTGAAATCTCTTACAGCATTATAAGTGCACAGACATTGGGGTGAAATTGCCCAGAAACTTTGGGAGGGCGCGACTCCCCAAAGTGTCATTATATGTCATTTCACACAAGTTAGGTTTTAGGCAAGAGCAGATAGCAAGCCATACTGACGCTTGCGTGATCTCCACCCCTCCCAAATCACGGGCCCTTTTTTACTTTCGGGCGCTGTGCGCAAACTCAGATTCCAGCTAGAGATTTGCAGCTTCTCAGCTGAGGCTGTCGTGCTGTTCGAAATGTCTCACCCCTGGCCAATTTGCTGTCAGGTTGCTTTTACCAGTCCGTTGTTCTGTAAAGGACAGAGGGCGTGGCATCAGCTCCGTTGAATATGCCATGCGTGAAAAGTAGTCTTATTTACTTTGCACCGTTAGCTACAATCTTAATTTAAAATCTCTCAAAAACTACTTTTGAGTTAAATAATTGGTTTTTCTTTCCATTAGTGGTGGCATGCCATACCGCCTCACAGTCTGAAACTGATGTTCGTCTCGCATACACTATTGAAAAACTCCTGCATACACATAAGACATTACTTTCAATAAAATAATCCGGCATACGCATGACACGACTATTATGCACACACTATTTTCGCATAACGTCTCACGGGTTAGTTTTTTTCACCTTTGCAAAGTGTGCGTGCTGAAGCCTCGTTGACCCGCACGCTATCTTATGATGACAATCTCCTAACGATGTATGCCGTTGAGCTTTTCTGCGATTGGCCAATGAGATAACCTACCCCCTCTCTCCCGCCCCCTTTCTTCTCCCTGCCTGATTTTTGACTTGGCCAGCCTCATTGCAGAAGTCCCCCCACCCGGAGACAATGTTGACACTCAGTGACTCAACAGGAAGTTTGTGACTTGAGAAGGAAGAAAGGAATAAATCTCGACAAGCACTGCAACCCTTGGCTCCAGTTTCCTTGTTTTCATGTTCTCTCATTTTAACTTTTTTAGCGTAGTAAAATCCCAAATACAACGTCCATGCATTTATCTTTAATGGTTATGAATATGACATTCGTTGTCTCTCGGCCATGTGGCGTTTTGTCCTCAATGTGATATTAATTGTAAAATTCAGGCAGATGTCCAGCTTTTAAATGATTCCAGTCCCACAGTCGTGAGCAGTGTCTATACTGAAGAGAACTGATCCATGCAAGAGGGGACAAAGCAGCAGTGGGTCTTTCAGTTCTGTTTTGAGATGTCCACCAAAGAGCAGAGTTTCTACACTCCCTGTGAACCGTGGAGTACTGGAAAAGCAGCCTTGTCATTAAATGGGCATCTCCCAGTCCTAAGGCGACGTTCCGTGGTAGGTGCGTGAAAGAGAAGATCTAGATTCATGAAAATATTAGTTAGCGCCTGAGATTCATGCGCTACTAGATACTGCAGTCTGTATTTACTGTTGTTTGTTTATGGACCGTTTCAGCTGATAAGAATTGTTAAGGATGTGTGTTTGTTTGTGTAGATGGTGGCATGGTCGTGTATTTATGGAGCTTGAATTAATGTGATTTATTTTGTGGTGGAGTCAGGGAGGGTTTCATAAGCCCACACACATTCCCCGAAATGTGCCATACTCTGCAATGTATTCACGGGAAACGCCGTTGCCTCCAGCGACTTGGTAGTAATTTAACATCCGGTCATAATGACGATTTGTTTTTCTGCCTAAAACATTGCCCTCTGTCTGGGATACTTGACCCACTGTGTTGCCCATAAGTGGCAGCTGTGATTGCTAAGGACCTGAAGTCTGAAACAGCCCCACCTTCTGCTTCAATCTGGCCAAGGCCCCCACCCTTCAACCCTCGTCAACTCTGACGTGATTGACGGCATGACTTGGCACAGGTTGAGAATTGGACTAGGTCACTCATGACCAGAGCCACAAGGGCAGGGTCAGATTTCAGACGTACCCCGGCGCACAGCAGAGAATTGAGCGTAATTTAATTTGCCCTTGATGTTCCACTAGGTGCATGGCATATAGACGGAGCCGAGAGGAAAAGGTTTGGACCAACACCTGTAGTTTCTCCATCCTCATTGCAGTTAACCCCGGAGGTCAACCAAATCTCTTTCCTGTTTCATTGTACTGCCGCAGGCACGTTTTCCTGGCCCCGAAGGTTGACACATAAATGTATAGGCCCAGGCTTTAGGGACAGGACCAGGGGTGACTGTCACTCCTCCTGAGGGGCCAGGTGGTTGGGGAGGGCCCTGCAGCCCTGAGGCCTCCGTAGCTAATGCCACAGATAAAATCAGAGCCCGGGGGGGGGGCACCTGAGTTTGTCCCTACCCCTCTGCACATTCCTGGTTTCTCTCTCCCCCTTCTCCTCCCTCTGGACCCTAGTAAAGTGGGGTCAGACCCCGCTGTGTAATTGCACTCTTTCTCATGTTCCTTCTGTGCTCTTTGCCCACATTCCTTTATTGTACGAGGCCATGTATGCTATCCTGTTACCCCATAGCCTAGTAGCGCAGTGAATGTGTTTGAGTGCAGGCCCCGACTTACTGTGCCTCGGGTTGGCCGTCTTGGCTGCCTTGCACAGATTCAAAGGCAGGAAAATGAAGACCGCGAATGGGACTGCACTCAAGTAGTGCACACATGACTGCTTCACAATGGGACAGTTAAGACAATAAAGCTGCCCTGATTTAATTATGTTGTCATTAACACATGCTTGGAATTTCCATTCTAAAATAAGAATTTTCAGCTGTTTCCTTTAGCCCCTCTGGACTGTTTTGGGTGCTTGTGATATTGGACACGGAGAGTGTCTGAAATGGAGTATCTCTTGGTCCTGATGTCTCAAGAAGGGTACAGTATAGGAGCACAAGCCACACCTGTTACTGGTTGACAGAATCCCTATTTTAGCCTCACAGGCCTGTAATCATGAAACTATTTAAGGGTAGCCGCAGTTGGCACACTTAAACTCATCAGACAAGTCTAAAACCTTTAAAACATCAAATTAAATCTCCAGTTTGCTGCATTATAAGATCATAAACCCACAGGAGTGTATTTTGCCATTGAAAATCCTGATAGATTTTGTAGCTTTTAAAAGCAGTATGGTGAAGAAATTTAGTTAAAAACAAGGGAATGGTGCTCAGAGTGCGTAATGATTAGACAATGGCAGAATTTAAATGACAGTCCACTAGAAGCAGATAGACGAGTATCATATGAGGTTCTCATCCAGACAGATATGGTAATCCACACACATGTGAAGCTCCGTCTGTGTGAGTGACGGCTGACAGAGGCTGCAGACATAGGCTGTTCCACATAACCTAAACGCCCACAATCCCTTCCTCAGCTCAGCTGGGCACGTGAAGCTCCGGCAGAGCTGCAAAGGTTCCATCGGGCTGTCTGGGAGATTCTAAGTGGAGGATCATCGGGTATTTATTCATCTCGCCCTCATCTCTCTGAAATCTCTGGGCTGAAATCCGACAGTAGCCTTAGCAGAGTGGAGGCAAGCTTGGAAGATGATCTCCAGATAACGTGACTGTTATTGTTAACCCTCAGGTGCGGGGTCAGCACGGCGGTGTTTGTGTATGATGGAGACAGACACCTGTTACTGCTGCCTGGCAAACTTCTCTGTGGGTCAGTTATAATCTGCCTCTGGCAAGCACTGTGGCAGTTACAGTCCAAAATAACGGACACACGTGTCACCTTCAGTCAGAATTAGAGAACAAGGAAGTAATGGCACACACATGGCTGGGGAAGGTGTGGTACACGGCTGAAGTCAAGGTGGGCTTGTCCCTGTCATAAGTCACAAGGCCGTCTAACTGTGAAGTGCCACGTTAAATGAAAATGACTGGGCAATGACTGCCATTGGACACAGGTTCCTTCTTTAAAGAAGAAAAAAAAACCTCCAGTCCTTGAAAACTAAAGAGATAAGAGAGATAAACACATGGTGTTAGACCCTGTGTGATGATATGTGCTTCTATGCCTGCATACCGAGATCCTATTCCCCCCACCCAAATTACCTCTTTTTCCTTTACACCGTGAGAGAGCTTTTCCTCCTCGCTCCCTTCAGCCCTCTCCACCCCCTCGCCACCCCCCCTCCACCCCCCCTCCACCAGCCTTGGCTGCCTCCATCATTTTCACCTCTTCAGGAGATCACTGCCAGACCCCCATCTCATTAAAGACCTCCTTCAGCGACATTGCGGTTTAGAGGAAGCAATGCCTCCTATCAAATGACCCCACTATCACAGGGCCACTGATGGGGCCACAGCACTGGCAATTGTCACTCGGCAGGTCTACTAGATGCTTTGCACAGGAATTAAAAACACGCCTCCTTCCACCCACCCCTCCACCCTCTGAACTGAAAAAGACAATAAAACAAGATAAAATCACTGTGAGATTGTGCTATTATTCCGGTTAAAGTAAGCTCTTTGGTCAAAAATTGCCTGAAGGAGTGGTGCCTGAATTCAGTGGTGAATGAGTTAATGCTATGTGTTGCTACGCGTCCTTCCCAGCATTAATGTATTCTTTCACCAGTCTACACGCTAAGTAGCCAGCAATGACAGAACTACTTATAAAACACAGTTTAACGTTCAAAAATCTTTCAACAGTCTTTCAAAATAATACAGTGTATAGGTCAGTACGATACATGAATTGACATCTCTGCCCAGCTGACTGTGAACATTAGCCTGTCAACAAGGCTACAAAGTTCTTCGGGCAAACTAAAAATTTTAGTAGTACTTATACAAAAAGTATATATCACTTTTTGGGATCAATGATATTCCGTTTTATCCGCTGACTTTTTTATTTAAATTTTTTGAGGAAACGTGGGTAAAATATTAATAAAATATTAATACAATTTTTCAAAACGTGCAGCATTATTTCTGAGCTTCTCACTTCTATGTACTTGGTAGGTATGTAAAATCAAAGACTATTTCTAGGTTTGACATGCGTGCATTCACGCCAGACGTATCGTAATCGTTTTGCCATATTATGGCACAGTTGCATTTGAGTTCCCCTTCAGGAGCAGCACAGGATAAACGTTATTACAGAGG
This sequence comes from Hiodon tergisus, assembly GCA_025775045.1. Classification (NCBI taxonomy): domain Eukaryota; kingdom Metazoa; phylum Chordata; class Actinopteri; order Hiodontiformes; family Hiodontidae; genus Hiodon; species Hiodon tergisus. The sequence goes on from JAOVYW010002316.1 coordinate 21,406, forward strand.
TAAATCAATGCGTTCTTAGGAACTCCAACAGGAGTGAGGAAAGCTGTAGAAGCCAGTGCATTATGATGCGTGTTTTAGAATGCGTGCTTTGGTTCTGTACAGGCGCTGATTGTTATTTTTCAGTGAAAACTGAGACTTTATGCTGCCCTTAGAGCCAGTAGTTATCCTTATTCAATATAGCAGTGGTTCTCCATCATTGTCCTGGGACCCCATCTTTTCACTGGTTTTTGGCCCTACACCTTTCTTAATTAGGTTTGACGGAGTGGTTAACTGAATCTTGGTAACGGTTAGGGAAAACCTGGTATAATACAAACATGTCTCTGAGAAGGGGTGGGTTTTAGCTGATGGGGTAGAGAGGTGTGTCTGTGTATGGGGGGGGGGGGGTTAGGTGGTGTTGTGTTCTTTAGTCTGTTTTTACAGTAGTACTCATCTCACACATTGGCATTCCTATCAGTCATCACCCTGTCCTTCACGGTGGGGAGAGGATCGTAGCTCGGACTGACCTTTGACATATGACCTCTGGGAGCCAGAGTTGCGTCCAGGCACGGATGACCGTTTTTCATTCGAGAACAAAAGCAGTGCTCAGGGACGAAGGGTAACCGGCGCGTGAAATAAACATGGAAAAGCCAGGAAACAAACAAGGAAAAGCCTTGGGAAAGTGGAAGGCCTGAAGTCAAAAACATGTCAAACAAACACAGAGAGCCTAAGAAACATGTTCAGCCGAGGCAGGTTCAGAGAGTATAATAAATCATTTAAACAGACGGCCTCTTCTTAGTGTCTGCGGCGTAATAGTTTTGGGAAGAGGAGAAACAAAACAAAGTGTGTTCGATGGTCCCCCATCGACACAGATTCGTCCAGCGCAGATCAAACACAAAGTGGCTGTCGTTTGGAATAAAATCTGCTTCCCAGGAAAACATTATTATTCATACAGTAGATCACTCTGGAAATAAATGTAAAAAATGAAATAAACTGAAAAATAAGGAGAATGGAAACCAGATGGGGGTCTGGAGTCATCGGAGTCCTGTCCTGGGGAGAGAGAAAGGGGCCATTGTTGTCTGTCCTCTGTCACTCTTCTTTTACAAGGCTCCCCTTTCTTTTCCAAAAAATAGCTTGTCAATTTGTTAAGTCAACATTGGTACAAAAGCATGTTCCCTTTGTTCACTTAAAAATACTTGTGGCCAGTGCGGGGTACACTGGTATCTAGCCTGTTCCGGTGGTGGGGTCCTAGACGTTTGGAGAGCAGTATACATTATGAGTATAATGCAACACTGCGTTCGATTAGGCAGCCCCTATTACAAAAGAACCCAAGTGTTTCCCATCTGAGGTGGGCCTGCACCGCACATGCAAACACGCCCTTGTGAGACCCGCTTCTTAGAAAAGTCAATGACCAAACAATGATCAAAAACCTGCTCCGACAGAACAGGGCAGGAGCTACCACTGCTTTTAGAGGTCGTCTCCTCCTAAAGACTTTTCCCTGTACTGCTGGTAGGTCAGGGCTCCGGGTCAAGCGCTCGCTGCTGTGCTGTGGAGTGGAATGCACTAGTCGTGTAGGCAGGCAGGCAGGCAGGCAGACGGGAGGAGAGCCTCCCTCGCCCCACCTGCAGCGTGATTCACTCCTGTCCTGTGTTTCTCATTACAATCTCACAGGGCTAAATCTCTCCAGCGCTGTCCCCGTTTCACTTTCTCCCTCCCCACTTTGTGCTGCTGGGTCAGCGCGCAGCACAGGCGCTGGCGTGCAGATGTTTAATTCCTCACCGGGCGATCGCTAAATGGGACAAACCAGGGGAAATAAAGGCAAGAACGCGTAAGAAGATCCCGCAAATGTAGAACAGGATCCTTTCTGCGCTGTTGACCCTGGCCACCGCGGTGGACTTCTCTCAACTCATTTTTCCACCCTGGGGATCATCGTCCACTTAACGGGGGGCTGGTCTTAACCCTTAGTTCCTGAAAAACAGGTATTTTTTATCACCTGAGGATATTGTCTGCCAAAATTGTCTATGTGACTCAGCCAAGGCCCATCCAACCCGGTCATCTGGAAAATTGGGCATTATTGTATTAGCAGGTTCAGAATTGGCCTACAGATTCTTTCTATCATGTTAATTAAACAAATCCAGTCAGGATTAAGTTTAGCCTTTCATTATCTCAATCCTCCCGTAAATTCAGCAGTTCCATATCGCCCTCGTATTTCCACCATGATATGTGAGACTCTGTAACTGCAAGGCCACAGACTCTGAGTGCAGTGGGACAGGACCTGCGGCTTCAACACAGGGTCTAAAAGTAGTCCATCGCTGATTGAGCCGAGAGACGAGAGGGATTGTCACCTGTCTGAGGGGGTGGACAGATTGACGACAGAGCCGTGACAGAGATCACAGCCGGCACGCTTAATAAAGCCCCTGTCCCGTGATCAATGTTTTGGCATTCAAGTGCGTGACTGGTCTCCATGGTTTCTGGGGTGAATTAAGATGGAGGCCACAAGAACCACATGTGCAGTGTTTGGTGCACCTGCCCATTGTCTCTCATTCTCTTCTCAATTTCCTGCAGATTTAAAGCCTTTTTATAGAGGATCAGATTCATTCAGTAGTGATGCGACCTTTTTCACATCCATGTCAGCATGCATGGACAATGTGAGTGACTTTGAAATTATTTTTCCAAACTTTTCAGTATATAGTTTGTAATTGAACAATTATTCTGTTAGATTTTTGTGTTTTCCCAATTTTGTTTGTCTAATTTGGGTCACCACTGCCACCTACTATTCATGAAGGTTGCAAGGTCCAGATTCACCATCTCAGATCTCATAGCTGGGCTTGTATGGCTCATTAGATCAGAGCTTATCCTGATATCTTTGGGGCGATGAGACATGACGCACAAGTATGCAGAATGTCAGGGTTTGGACAATGAATCGAGTGTCCGGCTCGGTGAACTTGTCCATCGCTGCTTCACCCCAACACCAAAACTCCTAAGGGAAGACTGAGAAAGATTATGAGCACGTTTCTGCCTTTCTCAAGGAGAGCTGGAAGCTCTTAGGGAAATGAGAAAGAGAAATGGTGGATTTGAGTGATTGGTGGCGTGCCTGCTTGTTGGGGCCCTGACAGCTGCCCGGACATTCATATAGTTTTCCATGCAGGCGCTTAGGGCAGGGTGATTGTTTCAACACTGCAGTGGACGGACAATAGCTGCCAAAGCTGGAAGCTTCATCGCTTTGAAATTCAAACCCCCAGGACATGGTTGGATGGAGCGGAGGTTTAAGGTGGAGGTCAGGACTGCATATTTCTTTTAGCGCACGGGAAAGCGGGGGCAAAGCTTGCATCTTCTGGACAAGATGAGAGGAATGCCCAGGTGGGATGTGTAAACTTAGGAGTGGGGCAGGGAGGAGAGATGCGACGGGATGGGTGTCAACGGGATGGGACGGGACGGGAGGGGAGGGAAGGAGGCATGGCTAACCTTCTCCCTGAGGCTCTGAAAGACAGATGTGTGGGGGGGGGTGGGGGCGTGTTCTGTCTCTGCTGGTAACGAATGCCAGGAAAGAAGGATGCTGGGGCACATTGGGGAATGGGTTGTTTTTTAGATTTGTTTTCTTTTAAATCAAGGGGTCAAGGAGACTAGAGAGAGGAACAATTCACCAAACTATTATTTAAGAAGACAGTGTTTAGATCTGTTAACAGAAGATCTTTTTATTTATTTATTTGCCTTCGGGAATAATTAATATGTAAAAAGGTTCAAAGACAATTTGAAGTGCGATAAATCTCATAACCCCTTCAAAGTTGTAGCCAACATTAGGGTTGTTTTCAGAACGATTTGTTTCTCATTTCCTGAAAATAAAATAAGTGCTTTGTAAGAGCACATGTTTGGGTGAAAGAAAACCTGTTGTCCATTCTGGCCTAATTTTCGCGATTTGCAATTGGTCTGCAATTGGAAACAAGGGGGAGGCTAATTTTGAACTGCAGTTTTAAGAAGTCCAATCGAAAAAGCAACCTTTAGTTCTTACCGCCATGACATCTGCGATTTTCAGTCATCTGGCTTGTATTGTTGAAACCCCTGTACCTCCTTACCCACAGAACAAAGTCAGGTGTGCTCACTCCCTTGCCCCTTGAGTTGAGATTACAAAACACACATGTGGAGTTTCTGTCTCGTGGCCCACGGACATCTTCACTGCAGACCCAGAGCTGGAGCCAGACTGCCCAACAAATTAAAGACTTAGATGTGGACCGAACCATGCCGATCTGTTTTCCATGTGCGATAATCCCCACGGTGTTTGATGACAAGACGACGAATGATGTGTTTTATTAGCTTCACGTTAACCTTTTGATTTACAGGCGTTTGAGTGGCTGAATAAAAACTTGCTACAAGGTATTAATTACTTTTTTTTATTCTACTCATGTTTAAATGGTTTTTTTGAGTTATTAAATCAGTATGTGTCCCAGAGAGGTCAGCCATGAAAAGGGGTTTGAGAGGAATGATAGACAGGCTTAGCATTTGGTTTAGGCAAGGTATGAGATGGCTCTAATTATCATATTGCTGACAAAGTATAACCCTGATCGTAGGTACAAGTTTTGCTGATTTGTATCTCCTGTATCAGGATACCAATGCTGAAGAATAAACATTTTTAACATTTAACATTTTTTTGTGCTTGGGAATCAGATGATGCAGTGGAATGTTAGGCTGAAGGTGCAGCCATAAAACTTTCTCAGTGGAACAGCTAAAGGTAGTCAGTCGGTTTGTGAAACAGTGGAGGGTTATGCTGACCAGTGGGAGGGTTCTGTGAAACGCTGAGCTACCTGTGGAATTAGGGGGGCTTATCCATGTGTTTTGCCCCCCACCCCACCTACTGGGACAGTGTGCGTATGTGCTATCCTGTTAGCATTCTCAGCGTCCCTGGACTCCTGTGGGTGAAACGTTAGCCTGGCCGCGGCCGAGACGGCACGCAGCAGCTGGACATTGTGCAAGAGGCCCCTCGCACGCGCGGAATGTCAGCCGGAGGAGAGCTCCACCAAGGTCACCCAGGAGTGCCAGGAGTGCACAGAATGCTGCGCTTTTAAAAGAAAGACAAACTTGTGGTCTTTTTATTGTGTACGATCATTCCTATATTGCAAATATAAGTATCTTGTATCATTAACAGCAGCTGAGCGTTATTACTATGAATAATCGCCGGCCATTCAGCATCACTAATTGCAGAGGAACAACCCAATAACGCTGGTGCTCCTGAGAGGCAAAATTATGTGAATCATTTCCTATGCATTTCCTAATGCTTTAATGGTGCTCCCCAATGGACCCCAATGTTTGCAGGAAATGGATCAAGGTTGACCACTAGTTATCAGCGCAGGTTAATTTGTCTTATGTGCATCTGTGAGTTTGTGACTTTTTGCTCTTAGTGATCGATTGTCCTACAACCCTGAGAATTTTCTTACCCTCTGAACCGGCGTTAATTTGCCCTCATTCACTGCTTAGCCACAACTCGAATCAGAGTTTTCCTGTAAAACACGTACATAAGTTGTCTTCATATGTAGGGTTTTTTACCCTCTCACATTTCCCTCACAAAAACCACATTTCCACATTACCCAGAAGGCTTTGAGGCAATTATGTCACAGTTGCGTGAGGCTGAGAAGCATACAATGATTGGGAATCCAGAGATTAGGCCACTTCCTTTAAAAAAACTTTTTGTGTGATTTCGAATTTGGCGAATTTGGAAGCACAGTCAGACACAAGCTCAGTGAATACTCTTTCCTGTCATACTGTCTGATTACGCAGAAGTCTTCTTCTTGCTGCAATGATATAGCTTTGAATGTGTTGGTCTTGAGAATAGCACGTACTCCTCCCTGGTATTAAATTACACATGCAATTACCTTCACCACAATTTCTGTCAGCTTTGGTAAATCACATTAGACGTTTCAAAGCAATCTTTTTCTGCTCACTACTTAGCGCACTCACATGGGGACGCTGATATTTGCTTATTAATTCTAGTGAACTCACAAAAATAAACAATTTGCCCTTATTTTAGACCCGCACATCTTGTTGCACCTGCCTAATAGATAGACATTGATGAATTATTGAGCATGATGACATTACTGCACCTGTATTAATATTAATGTGTGCAAACCTTCAGTAAATCAGGCCCATCAGGTTTTGAGGAAGGCAAAAAATATATAGTCTAAATGTCAGTGCCAGGGAGAATAACATATTATGACTTAATAGTCCAGAGAAAGCAGCATATAGTGTGTCTGTCAGTAATTTAAAGCTGGTCACGAAAGCATCAGGAAAGTGCTGGGCTGGAGGTTCTGTGTTAATGGGCCTGAGTTCATCATCTGCAGTCATCCAATTCAACATAACTGCTCTTTTGTATAAAGACCTCATAAATTTAATGAACAGCCATCACCCATTCAATTCCTGAGGGCTTCCTCCAATTCCCATTCAATTCCTGGGGGCTTCCTCCCCCCGCAAATTGCTGCTTATGCTGTTTCTTCCTTGCATTGTCGATATTATTAAACTGCATTCGCTTGTGTGGTCTCCTCATTCCAGTCTATCGTGCCCTCAATTTCCATTGTCAACAGGACCGTTTAAATTCCACTCGCAAAACCTCAACTGCCCGAGCCGCTTTGCTCCTGTGGCATTCTACAGAGGAAGATCTGGGGTCAACAATTTTGTGAAATTGCTCAATCACTGCAGTGTTTTTTTCCATAAGAGGGTAAATTGGAATGTGAAATGCGGTCCAGAATTCATGGGATACATTGAGATTTGGATGCGTTCTAACACTCATGGGCTTAAATGTCGATTCCAGCAAATGGCTGGACCTGATTTTCTTCCTTTTTATGATTGAACAAGACATTTCAGACCAATCAAACTAATTATTTTGGGTCCATATTTACACTGGTCTTTTTTTGTTTGTTTTCTGATCGGAAAGGAGGTTGAATCAATCAAGAACATGGCTTGAAATGGGGAATAACATTTTCTAACAATGAGGAACTTGAGCCAGTGAGTACCTTTCACAAATCCAAACCAAAGAAGTGATGGGGAGAAGGGGTCAACTTCCCATGATCACCTCGGTCAAGTTGTGCTCAGGGATGTGTGGGCAAATAGGTGGAGCCCATGCAATGAGGGGGAAGGGGGTGTTGTGTTACAGCAGTCAGGAATAGGCTGCAGACAGGCTGGGACAGACAGTGAGAATGCTGTCATCAGGATGCCGCTGTTGGGACAAGGCCCAGGATCAGGTGTCCTCATCCCACCCCCTCCTCCCTCCCACATCCTCTCCCTTTGGGTTAGTGTGACCGTCTGACCCAACTGAGTTGTCATGCACACAAACTGACAACACATATGCATTGACCATAACCGCACCCAACGAGTCCCAGCGTCACATCCACCATGATCATGATGCTGGACAGTGATACTCTGTGCACTACTCATGGCCATAGAACAATCACTTCCCTTGTATTTCATGTCAACATCCACACACTGGCCACACCCATAGTCTATTATTGCATATTACTGAACGGCACCCATTAATGTGACCACACTAACAGACTGATGATGGTAATCGATTGTTCAAGTATATTAACTAACCAGACATACAACACAGAGCAAAAAGTATATGTAAAAGTATTGTGGATATTGATATCTCCCTCTACTATTCTGGAAGGATTTCCACAAGATGTTGGAACACTGCAGCAGGTTTGGATGGTGGAACACTGCAGCAGGTAGGGCACTGATGTTAGGCGGTTAGGTCTGGCTCACAGTTGGTGTCCAATTCACCCCAAAGGTGTTTGATAGGGTTGAGGTCAGGGCACTGTGCAGGCTTTTTCTTCCACATCGATCTCGACAAACCATTTCTTTATGGGCTTTGCATGGGGGCATTGTAATGCTGAAAGAGGAAAGGGCTTTCCCCAAACTGTTCCCACAAAGTTGGAAGCACAAAATCATCTAAAATGTCATTGTATGATGAAGCATTAAGATTTCTCTTCACTGCAACTAAGTGGCTGGCCCAAACCATGAAAAACAGCCCCAGACCTTTATTCCTCCTCTACCAAACTTTACAGTTGGCGCTAGGCATTCGGGCAGGTCGTGTTCTCCTGGCATTCGCCAAACCCAGATTCATTTTTCTGACTGCCAGATTGTGAAGCATGGTACATCAATGATTCATCACTCCAGAAAATGCATTTCCACCGCTCCTGAGTCCAATGGTGGCAAGCTTTACACCACTCTGGCCAACACTTAGCATTGCACATGGTGATCTTAGGCTTGTGTGCGGCTGCTCGGCCATGGAAACCCATTTCATGAAGCTCCTGACAAACAGTTCTTGAGCTGATGTTTCTTCCAGAGGTAGTTTGGAACTCAGTAGTCAGTGTTGCAACCAAGGGCAGATTATTTTTATGCGCTACACTGTTCAGCACTCTGCAGCTCCGTTCTGTGAGGTTGTGTGGCCTACCACTTTGCGGCTGAGCGGTTGTTGCTCCTAGACGTTTCTATTTCGCAATAACAGCACTTACAGTGCTTACAGGCAGCTCTAGCAGGAAATTTAACAAACTGACTTGGCATCCTACATGATGGTGCCATCCTGAAAGTCGAAATTACCGAATCCACTCTGGGTGTCCGCATAGTTTTGGCCATGTAAGGTAGACAGGCAGTAAATTAGGACGAGTTACAGCCCACCAGTTCTAGCTGTTGAGACAAAATTTAGGGTGCATTTTGGGAATTAGTCCTGTTTCTAAATAGCTTTTATTCCTCCAATAAACGTTGGGGTGGTAGTAGAAACATTGTATTAAACTATATTTTCAAAATACAGTCTGTAAAGTAATACGAAAAAAAACAGACCAAACCTATAAAGTACTTTTCATCTGGCAAGAAGTGCCCCTGGTGCTCCATCTTACACATCTGTCAGACCAAATTTTAAACCCAAACAGTCCTAGGGCATGCATGCAACGATAAGTAGATCATGGTTGCAGGAAAAGCTTTGGGGTCTGGATTGGAGTGGGGAAGTTCCACAGTTTAATAGTGTAAGACAATAATATGGCGTTGTGTTAGACTCAAAATTCACCATAAATTGACTGTAAGAGTCCAAGGAACACCCTAAACTTAACTCAATTAATTATTTAATAGATATATATAATATATTTTAAATTAATTCTTAATTTTGCTACTCACTACTCTTATATAGAAGATGTATTTTAGTTTCCTACCAAACGACTTTGGTAATTTAGTCATATCTTCTAATATCTTTAGTATATCTATCAAGTTTCTTTCTGGATCTCCCCAACAATATAATTTGCCAATAGGTTTTGTACAGAATCAAAGGCTTTTAGGAAGCTATATGTGGGTAGAACCTGTTTATTTTACCAGCCAGACAAAATGTGCCACGTCTTAAATCCTCCCACCAGTTCTGTGATCCCAGAATAACAAGGTTCCAATCTCTTCAAAATCACATACAAATATACCAGAGAAGACTGGTTTCCAGCAGGCAGAAGATGATATAGTTTGTTTAAAAAATGCTAGCAGATAGTGTAGGTAGGATTGAATTAGCTGTTGGTGCACTTTGCTGTCTCTAGGAGGAGCTGTAGAGCAACCTTCACTGAGATCAAGAAAGGTCACCAATGGAGGACATGAAGGTACGAGAAATCTTTTCACCCTGTGTCAACAGCACTTACATTGAGTTCTGAGTAAGCAGAAATCTTATTTAAAAACCCTCTATTTTGATTGGGATGAGCTGACCTTCTGACAGCCTTCTGCTGTGATATTTCGTCGTCTTTCCCTTCTGTCAGCCAGTCAACTGTTTGGAGTCTCTGCCACCTCTTTCTCAATCCATCATCTAACACTGGGACCAGCGCAATTCCCCACCAGAAAGCGGGCCATGGCACCTTAGCCATTCGGGCACATTAGCCATTCAGGCATGTTAGCCATCCGGGTTCATTAGCTATACGTGTACGCTAGCCATCCGGGAACGTTAGCCATACGTGTACCTGGAAAATGTCATACTGGTTCAGTTTGTGTGGCGTGCAGTCCCAGATCCCTATCTCTGTGATTAGGTTATCATTAGTTCCACTTGTTGCAGCTGAAGCAGAACCCTTTCTACCCGCCCCCTTGCCCTGCCCCTCAGCATCATGTTTATTTCTTTATTTGTGTGTGCCCATGTGTTTTTCTCCCCAGTCATTTCCATATGTTAATAATTTGTGAGAAAGTTTCAGGAAAAGTGCAACAAAATTGGTTTCCCGAAACCACCTCTTCCCTGCAAGAGAAGTTTACATACACATGAATAAATGAATTTGAATACACATGTTGTTTACCATGGCTGACATTGCCAGATGAGGCACTGTAAACACTCCTACGTCCCAGATGTGGATCAAAAGGAATCTCCTCTCAGCTGCAGATTACATGTGTTCTGTTCTGCTTTTATGTTTCATTTGGTGATCTTCAAATTCCCTATGAAAACTTCCCTTATTTGAGAACTTCACTCCCCCACTTTCCCCCCTGAACCCTGGGGTCAATTGCTACAATGGTATGGCTTCACCTCCTCCTTTCTTCTGGCATCTCCAACAGACATAATTATAGTCAAATTAGTTTCTTCTTACACATTAACTTTTTTAAATGCCATGAGGCCATTTATGGAGGCCTACACTTGCGTTTAATCGTTAATCGTGGTATAAGTTTTGATGTGTTTTTTTTAAATTTTCAGTGTTTTTAATATTTTAGCACTGGCCACATTTAAACATCTGTAGCACTTCCTAAAAAGGGAAATTGGAGGTCTTTCGCACTGTTCTCAGAGGCTCTGATGTCCTGCTTTGGGTTTTCATTCCTTTTGGAGGACCAGGCCATTGACCCGTTTGCGTGGTGGTGAAACACAAATTCAGGTACCACAGATACAAACTGACTCAGACACACCAGCCTAAACAAGAATCCACAAAATTACCCCCCAGCTGAAAAAAATGGTTACATATAATCAAGGGCATCCAAGTAAAGTATACAGTAACAACGCCATCTCTGGAATCTTTCTCTTAAACAACCTCAAAACATATAAGGTCAAATTTAAATTGAATAACCAATGTGTGATTAATCAGAGACCGAATACTATTGCCAGGGCAACTGCTACACCCTGAGGGAGAGAGCCAGAGAATAGGTGACCATTGTCAGTATAGGTTATCCATTGAGGTTTGTTACCTGAATTAGGATTATGTATTAAAACTAAGTTAATAAATTGGTGGACTGTATTTTATATTTAAATACAAAGGAAGAGCAGTCTGCTTCTGGTCTCACTTAGAGGATACCCAGAGCTAAGGACGCTGTCAGTGAGATCAAAGGAAGGGATCCTAGCCATGATTTGATTGGACATTTTATCAACGCGTCACCTCTTCTGTGAGTCATAGAAGCAGAAGGCTCCAGCATTTGGTCCACTGTCTTTGCTGACCTCAATCCAGGAGGTTTGGGAAGGACAGAGGAATTTGGCTATTCTCTACCCCATTGGTCACTGCTGCTCTTAGTTCTTCTGTGTGGTGACCTCCCCCCTGCCTTCCTCCTCCCCCTCCTCCTCCTCCTCTGCCTCCTCCTCCTCCGGGCCTCTTTTTTCCCCCCAAAAGAGACGGAAACAAGATTATTACATTGTGAAGACAGATGAATACCGTTTCTCATCATCATCATAACAGCTGACCTCACATCTGGCTACAGGGGGGCAGGGTCACACGGGGGAGATAGTCAGAGCAGGGGGCTGGGGTTAAATTCCAGTGAAGGTCTATAGTCATTAAAATAAATAAAATAAATTAACCACGGACAAGATGCACAAGAAACGGCAACATGCTGTGGTTTCTGTGGTTTCCATCAGTCCATTTTAATAATTGATAGTCACAGCATCACAGCCCCCTTTTTCCCTCAATAAAAAAAGAATGTTTACCCAATGAAATGTTACTGTGATAAAATTACCCTACCAGCCTCTGGCTCCCCTGATCCAGGGAAGTTATTGCCAAGATGGGATGCTGAGCTAATATATAGTCTGCATGACCTTTGTCGGTGGTCTTGGGATGTCTGCTCCAGGAATGGAAAGGCAGCAGAAAAATCTAGAGGGCTCAATTCGGGTGCAAGGAAACGGGGCCAGGCCCAGCACACGAGCCGGCGTCCTGCTTGATCACAGTGGCCGACGCCTGGCTGCCGTGACAGGCCACTGAGTGATCCTGACAAATTGGTTCTTCAGAGTCCCTCACCCAAAACCCTCTTCTGCATATACAGCAGTAAGGGGGCACACAGAACCCCAGGATCCTCCTTAGCTTCATGTTTCCTGGATTTCCAAAAACATAAATTTTCTTTTTGCGTTTGCCTCGAACATTTATATCGAACCTCATTGGAAGCGCTGCCCTGTGGGGCCAGCCGCGGGGCTAGGGGGTGTTCTTGCCGCCATACTGTGGGAAGCATGGCTATCACTTGGGTGACCGAGCCGGGTCCACTCGAGCTGTTCAAATAAATACTGCTGCTGAAAATGTAAATTAAAGCGATCAATAATAATCCCGGCTGGAGCTAGAACCTGACGACTGCACTAAATTCAACAAGTTAATGATCGTACCCTTTTTATACTGAACCCTTGTTTGAAGTATTCAACAAGCTGTTGATTAATAACCCCCTACTTGACACCAACCTGGGGGTTACACAAATATACCAACATTATGTATGCATATGGATTGGAGCAGAAGATATTTGTAATTTATAGCACACGGTGAAGACTCACTGGTATTATTCATTGCAGGGTAGTTCCTCCTTTAACAAGTCTGATGATGTCTATTATGCTGTGGTAGTGAATAATTGAAAGTGTGTGCATGTGGGACGGGCGGGGGTAGCTGGGGCTGTTCCGAAGGGGAGCTGTTGGTCTGAAACCGAGCTGAGGTCTGTTGGCCCTGTGGCCTGGGGGGCAGCTGGTGAAATTTGTCCCTAATATCACAGCTGGAGCCCTAGTTAACAGCCTGTTGCTTGGCTCCTCTGCTCGTTTCTGCTGCCGCTGGATAAAGAAATGCAAAAGAAATTAACACAAATCAGTCCAATCAGAAGCCAAAGTCAAACCGCAAGCCCGGCAAGTTCTCTGTGGAATCTTGCGTTCATGGCCAGATATTGAACTCTTGGTGGTCTAAACCATGCAGACATTTTTTTTTAAATGTGTGTGTCTGATAATTTAATTGCCTGGTCCTCTTCCTGCCCCGGTTCCTCTTGCATAATAAAAATCAAATCATTGAGGGTCCTGTCCAGACGTGCATTTCCTGTGCTGCAGGAAGAGGTAAATGACATTAAAGATAAGAATGATTTGCATGAAGCGTGTGTGTGTGTGTGTGTGTGTGTGTGTTTGTGTGTGTGTGTGTGTGTGTGTGTGTGTAATTAAGGGCAGGACTATGCGTGTGCAGTACTAAACCAGAACAATGAGGGACACTAAAATAACCTAGTAGATGATGGATTTTTCCCAGTTAAACATTCTGTGCCATGTGATGTTAATTATACATTTCTGGGGGGTTTAACTTTTCTCCTAAAATTGTTATACATTCATCTGATATTAATGAACCATTTACCAGCCTTTATCTCTTGCAAAAGTCATCCTTATTAGTGAAGTACCCAGGCACTGGGAGCTACACATGCTGTAGACGGACCCCCTTGTGAGTTGTGGAAGGCAGATGCATTCCATAACATCTGACTGAGAGGGGAATACAGGAAGGGGAAATAGAGGAGGCAAAGGAGGGACATTATGGTACCGTGCATTGGGATCCACCAAAAAGTCAGTACAAGGTCCACCCTCCTGCTGGGCTCCGAAAATAACCATCACGGTGCACCACTCGGGTGAACTCCCCTATTTGTGCCACTGTAATGAGGAGGTATGTCACTAATCCATCTGCAATTACTGGGACCTGATGTGTCAAGTTCACTTTCAGAATTCCTCCTCCACGCTTTATCTCTTCCTTAATATGTTCATAATATAGGCTGCTGCCTAACCGGTTGTGAAACCTTAATTGATATTTAGTTCTCCCGGGGTTCCTGGAACTGTCATGTAGAAGGAAGCACATCTGTAGGACATCAAGCCCCCTCCAATTCAACACTCTAGGGAGATTGCTTGTCAACGAAACACTTTTACCACATATAACCTAGACAGGTCTATAATCTGTCACAACCAGCCCTGTACCTTGTTTTAACTGAGGTTATACTCCAAACAATACTGTACCACTGCAGAAACATCACAATAGATCCACGTGTTGGATATTGAAACTTAATGGTGCCTCCAGGAGTCTGTGCTGGTTACCCAGGGCTAAATGGGTTTTCATTATAACAAAGAGCTCCGGTCTCTTTATTCCGTTCACATTTTTATGTATTAAAGAAATTACATATGATATTCACAATGGGTGGCAACACATACAGAATGTTGGTAAACATAATTTACTTCTGCGGTTTAGAAATTAAAAAAATGCTCAGGTTCTAGTGATAAAAATGTAGAGTAATGGAAAATCAAGTTAAATGTATTCACTACTGTTGAACAAGGGGCTACAGCCTTACTGTGGTCTACTGTGTTTGTTCCAGAAAATGCAATTATCATTCAGTCATATCATTTAATAGCTTTCTCTATAAGCTTTTTCAAATAGGTTTTGGCAGGTTAGCTATAGAAAGGCCTTGATCTAAATATGATTGATCGTGTTTTTTATCAAGTGAAATGGTTGGGTAGTTTCTGTGATGCGTTTTGGCACCATTATATTGGCACTTAGTGCTAATCTTGGGCATCCTAAAAATAGTTCACAATTTCCAATGGAATTTACAAATTCAAACTCCACCCCAATGCTGTTATTCCATTTGACACTGTTACAAACTCTGAGAGGCAGTAAGGGAACGCCTCTGTATGTATTTTAGGATAATTATCCAAAAAAAACAAATTGCTTCTATTGTGGTTTACTAAGGTGTTTTTGAGGACTGGCAATAAAGTGAGAGATTGGTAGAATGGTTTATTCGTTAGCGGAGGCAATAATATTGGTGAAGTTTGTTTTTCATAGATGTTGATCATGACATTGACCTACCATCAGGAGAGGGTAGTTAGCAGATGCAAGGGCTATGGAAATCAGAAAGAGAGAACTCAAAGTCCCTGTACAAGGCACAGAAATCTCCAGCCTGAGCAGATAGCGGTTTTTCCCACACCACGACAAAATCAGTGGAAACCAACATGTTCTGCCCTCACAGTGTTGGGTTTAATTTTTTTGTCTGCAAGAAGGTTATGGTTTTTTATAAAACACTCTCAGATGGCAACTCAATACATGATACCTGTTACAACAGAGACCATGTGGATTTTTTTTTTGATGAAAGTTTTAAATTCACTTCCCAAGGCCGATCTGCCTTCCACCATTGTCTTCCACCATTATTCTAAACACTTCCATTTTTCACAGTCTAACATTCTGTAAGACCCCACCTGAGCTTTGGTTTGAGCCAAAATGAAAAATCTGAAACCATTTACATTTTACAATGCCAAAACAAAACCGTGCCTAGTCCAGGATCAGTCTACTTTTGGGGGTTCCAGGGTGAGTTATGAGAAATATCCTGTGAACTGTGTGTCTCCCATGAGCCCACGAAGGTGGGCTTCTGGTTTCTCTACCTTTCCTGACCGATGATGTTTGGATGAATATCTGCAGCGCTTGCACAAATTTACCCATTATCTTGGCTGTTCCTGGAGAGCCTCAGAGAACCCATCCCCTAAGGAGGGAATGCACTCTGGGTATGAATGGACTAAGAGCTGGGCCTGCAGCTCATAAAACCACTTCTACATACAGTCACAATACCAGGGTCTATTTTTGATTTTAGACTGTTCCGAGCTCCAGTTTCTTAACTTTTCCCAGTTCCAGCTCATTTAAGTTTAGATGAATTTATCCCCCCTTTGTAAGCCTACCCCATTGTAAACCTATCCCCTTAGTTAAGAAACACAGTGCAGGATCCTGGGTAAACAGAATCAAGAGTGTTTCATGTAGACCCCTGGGATGGCAACATGCTGGCTCTGCGAGTCATTAAAAACTCAGAATTGCAAATGTAAATGTATGAATACTTTTTGTTCAGGGTTTGAAGAACTCGCTTGCAAGTGAATGTTTTTATTTTAGTTGGAGAAACGTGTTATGCATAAGTCAGCTATATTTTGCATTCCCATATATACTGTGTTATTTTAATTTAATTGTATTATCATTGATAACACATTTCTGAATGCTTCAGCGGGATACATGTCTAAAATATTTCTTGGTTATTACAAATAAATACAAGGCCAAATGTAAGGCATGCACGTAAAACAAACACAATGGTGAACATGAGGGGCGGTGGATGCACAAGCCTTTTCTAATTCACATTTCCCCCTACAGCGGATAATTAGAACTGGGGATGATGTTATTCCACCTCTCCAATGTGTTGTGTCCTACACTACCTAATGAATTCTGGAACCCGGGGCCCCTTGGGCGTGTGAGGGCCCTGCGGGGGGCTAAGCTGTGATCCGTGGGAGCACGCAGAGCTCCAACACCCCACTACCCCACTAACACCACCCCCTCCCTCGGGAGCTCACAGGCTGCCTGATTGGATTGGAATTCAGCTCATTGTCCAAGAGCTGCTCATTTCCTGCCTCTCACACCTCACTGCACCCCCTCTGTGACGGGTCGGGCGGGGCCCTTTGTAACCCCTGGCACAGAAGGGGAAGCTACGTCGAAGGGGGATTAAAGTGCGGGGCCAGCAAAGGTCAGAGGTCACTGTAGCCATGCCTGCCTGAGTTCCCTGGAAGGTGGGTGCAATGATGGATGGGGCAAGAATTGTGTGGGAGTGTCTTTGTATAAGGACTCAATTAATAGGATTAAAGGCAAGTTCCTGGAGGTCAGGGGTGGTGTTTGGTTTTGATTCGGCTCACAAGACCTGTGACAGTTTGCGGGCCATGGAACACAGATGGACAGACCCCTCTGACAATCGTGTTGACTTAGTGCCGTGTGTTAGTACAAACACACATTCACAAAACACGATCACAGATGGACAGACCCCTCTGACAATCGTGTTGACTTAGTGCCGTGTGTTAGTACAAACACACATTCACAAAACAC
>JAOVYW010002318.1:0-15211 GCA_025775045.1 Hiodon tergisus
CATTCACCAGGGTTTTATCAAAATGTAAATAAATATAAAGAACTTACGTTGACTATTTTTATCAGTAAATCCCCTAACTAACATGGCAGCAAACTTGCCAGCAAGATCGCACCGCAATGTGTGCCACACACTCAAAAGTCCGTGCAGAACATCTATTTCATCAGTGGTACCTCATTAAAGTGTATTTTAAGCTCAAAACTGCAATTCCAGTTCAGAGACTTTGAACAGATTGTTTAAGGACCAAATTAACCACTGACTGCAATGTAAGCACTGTTTCCCAACGTAACCCAACCATGTTTTCCCTAGTGCTTTACATGAGACACTCATGTTTTAATCTTAAAAAGCGATGCACAAATACATTAGTAGCCCCTGGATACATGAAGGTGGCTAAAAACTTTCAGTTATTTGCTATGAGAATGGGTTCAGTAAAATAGTTCAGCAAGACAATGGATATAACATATAATGAAGACATCACGTGTGTGTTCTTGGTAGACATCTCATTCGATAGAATGAAAAGAGAATTCTGTACTGCATAGCTTGGTGGAATGAAAGAAAAAATGATTTATGTTCAGTGGTTTTGTTATTTGCATTGTTAAGTGAAAATGTTGTTTATGGATCTCACGTGTATTTTCAATCACAGTTTAGTTGGAAATTCATTCCAGTGCAGCTCTTAAGATGCCGCTAGGTAAAACTAAAATTAATTCGAAATTAAGTAATGGCTAAATAAAAAGACAAACAAAATGCTCAAGAAAAACTGGAGGATTTTTAAAATAATAATTTACTTAAGTGCATTTTTCAATGACCTTAAAAATGCAGAAACATCCTGTTTGGTGTCCCTCTGGACCTTTTTTTGTTTGTTTAGGGCACAGCACTGACCCTTATATCAGACGTTGTCCACATCACAAAAAAGTGATTTACCTTATGGACGACATTGATTGTATACTTATGACAGAAAAACGAATCTGCCCAAAGGACTATACATGACAACGCCTCAGCATATATTTAGACAACTAATAAATCATCAACTGTGTCCTTAAGCATTAAAATTAATTTGTCATGAATTTTCTTCACACAAATGTCTACAAACAACCGACATATGTGTTGATGAACACTAATTTCAATCATACTTCTGTGAAAAAAAGTTATAGATCAGCTGCAGAATTACCCTGCAAAGACAGCACCACCTCAATACAATGACAAATATAGTGAAACAAAAACAATACATTAATAAAAATTGGATATTGAATATTAGGCAGTCACATTGTGTAAACAAATTCACTTTAGTGCATAAATATTGATTGCATTGCAGATAAAAAAGATTCTGTTTTACAAGCAGGCTAGGCACAGCAAATCTCACACCTAGCATTCATCCTTGGCACTTTTGTTTTGCATCAGTTGTACATCAATAATCAGCTTAGCCCTTAGTTATTGATACAAGAACAATGAAACATTGTCTGCCAGGACAGAAATCCTGCAGAGACCCCTAAACCCATTTTAAAACTAAACAGATTACCTGTTTATATGCTGCCACATAAACACAAATCAATATACAACATTATGGATGAAATTTAAATAATTTGAAACACAGCGGTAGTATATTGTACCACATTGTCTATTTGACAAGTTTTATTGGTTGCAGGAATTTATGGTTGAAAATAAATGAAATATCTGTCACGTGGTGCAAAGCACCATAGCAAAAACAAACCTAAGCACATTTTCTAAAGATAAACATGATTTTAATGAACTAAGGGTTTAAACAAACTATAACTCCAGAACATAGTAAAACAAAATTCACAGCAACAACTCACCCTGACTGAAGAGAAATGTAAGGTTTAAATGGAAAACAGAAAACCAAGTGGGGAGGTGCAGGGCCAATAGGAAAGGAGGTGATCAAACAAGTGCACATGGGTCTGTGGAATGGTAATTGAATAATTGGTTGACAAGAGCTAGAAGCTGTGACTGAAAACAAAGAGTGAAGGCAAACTGTGACAATACCCCTCACTATGTTGTGAAGGTCCTGTCAAAGGGTCATAGATATTGTGCGTTTAATTTGCAAATGGAGTTAATCAAATTAATTTGATCTGCTAAAAAAGAAAGAAATGTTAGCCATTGAACATGGATGAAAAGTTGTCCAGTTATTTCATGTCCATACAACAGTTTTCTCCACACAATTAACACGGCAGTGAATCATTTAGTCGTTAAACTTGAGGTGCAATTTTCATTTAGTCAGATTCCCACAGATGTGTAGCACCATATGCATAACCCCCGCAAACACTCCGCCATCTTGAAGTGATGAGAATATCTCCCTTCACCTGAAAAGAGGAATTAGTTGCTCCTGGAGGGGAAATAAGCGTGGAGAGCAGTGTTAATCTAAATCTTGGCATTGTGTCTAATCTCTTTTCAGAGTCTGATTTGTTGAAATTGTTGTAGAATATATATCAATGTAAGACCATTGACCTAAAGCAAAACACAACCCTAAAGAATCACATTGGGTCTGAATTTCTTTGGTAAATATCCAACTGTATAAGTGGATGAAGGTAGAAATTGTATGCTGTGTTTTGGGATGAAGAAAGATTTGTCTGCTAAGAAACTAATAATGTAATCCAGAAGAAGACTTCCAGTATCTGCTTATCCCTGTGGTATATGGAGTCTCTTCCCCCACTAACGACTCTCTGCTTGAGACCACATCTGTCTCAAAACCAGACAGTACCGTTCTGCTGATGGCAAGGCATCTTCCTTGGAAACTTAGCTTATTGGTAAGCTCAGTGGCACAGTAGCCAAGAGGCTGGGCTTGCACACTTACTCACAGGCGGGAAAGGAGGGAAATACAACATCACATCTCTGCCTTCCTAAAAAAAAATGCAACCACGGCTTTTCAAAATCTCATAGGAAAAAAACATAAATAGCTGCCATAGTGCTTTGCAGGTTTCTGGTGCAAATTCTCACAGAGACACTGAAAAATAGCTTATTTGCAAGGCCACAATGGCTAGTGACCAGAAATTTGCTCCAGACATTTGCTCCAGATATTTGAGAGAGAGAGAGAGAGAGAGAGAGAGAGAGAGGGAGAGAGATTGAGAGAGAGGGGGTGGGGGGCGCAAAGTAGTTTGTTTATAAGTGGATTGAATTTTAAAATGACATCTGTTTATTGTGCTTTGTTGATGTCTAATTTCTCCCTTGGTAATTGTGCTTGGTGTTCAGTGATAATGAACCAACTGTTTAAGAGCAAGCAAACTGAACAGTTAACTGATCTGTGAAGGTGTGTCTGCGATGAGACCATGGATAATAAAGTGACACCAGCTGTTTTTAATGGCTATTCCGGTGGTTTGTGTGTAAATCAACACTTTTGGAGGACAATCCTTAATAACAGTTACTGAAGTAAAAAAAAAAAGAAGAAAAATGGGCATGTCTTTATAGATGTCCAGATAGGCATTTTCATTGCACTATGGACAATGTAACACCCCAGAAAGCGATAGCTGTATCAACCCAGCACATACACTATATGGACAAAAGTATTGGGACACCTAAACATTACACCTACTGGAGTGTACATCAGTACACAGTATGACATCCCATTCTAAATCTATAGGCATTAATATCAATAGCACTCGGCGATCCCGCTCTGTAACTTTACGTGGTCTGCCACGGTTCCTAAAAGCTTCTGCTTTGCAATAATATCCATTAACAGTTGATCGTGGAAGATCTAGGAGGGAAGAAATTTCACGAACTGACTTGTTGCAACGGTGGCATCCTATTACAGTACCACGCTCGAATTCAGTGAGCTCTTTAGAACGACCCATTCTTTCACAAATGTTTGTAAAGGCAGACTGTATGGCTAGGTGCTTGATTTTATCCACCTGTGGCAATGGGACTGAATGAAACACCTGAATTCAATGATCAAGAGGTGTGGCCCAATACTTTTGTCCATATAGTGTAAATGCTCGTTCCTACTACTTATTAGGCCTACATATTTTACATAAAAGTATTTATGTATCACCTAGAATCTGTGATTATCACAATGCTCTCTAGCTGAACCATAGAGTCGAAAGTAAACCGTTGTGCCACGGTTACAAATAGATTTAAAAAAAAGACGAGAAGGCTTGTATGGATCTTTACCACTCTTCCCTGACGCATGTAGGTGGGCGGAAAACGCTGCCTGAGTCTGCAGGGTTTGAAAAGTGCCCAACATCAACAAACGGCGACAGGGCCTTCGGGAATGGGTTTAGCCCAAGGGTGAAAGCGACTCAGTGCAAACCCACCCTTAGTATTTACATCCTGGAATGGAATCAGTTGACGGGAGGAAATGACAGAAGTGTCATTACACGAAGCGCTTCACCATCTGTTTACGGTTGCTCGCCGTCAGACGTTTTTATCAGCAAAACATGCGTTTGTCGGAATGCTAACTTGTTTGCCAAAGGAAAAAAATTAAAAACAATTCTGAAAATGAGAAATTTCCACTTCTCATGTCGCTTTAAAAAAAAAGAGGCACCTCTACTTTTAAAACCTCTTTCTTGGTAGCGTTATGTAGGAAACATGTTTACCTAGCTTTTCATACAACAACATTTGAGAGGCCGACATGGGAAACCAGCCTGGATTACCCAAATCAAGCGTGTCACACTATTTCTGAACCCCGCCCTGTTTCATATTATTTGGATTTAAAGCCAGAAACCACAGCTGCCACTGTGTAATGGCCACACTCTGCGGAATATCAAAGATAAATTAGTGAACCCTCATTTGCATGTCAGTGGGAAAATATTGTGCTGCCGAATTTAAGGTTAGTTAAATAATCCATCATTGGCTAAAACCCTGTACCTATTTATAGAATTGACAAATTACACTGAAAAATAGTCCTGACAAAAATCACAATTTTGTTAACATTTTGTTTACCTCAAGGCTGAAAACTGTGACGCCATACAAGGTTAATTCTTTCACCAGGTTCCAAGGAGCTCGAAAAGAAAACCCTCCCGTCTTCAAATAACTAGAATGCAAAACGTGGGCAGAGGAAGTTATTCAAAACTGATTGAAATGAGAAACGCGTGGCTTCCGGGTACACAACACTCTTTTTACAAGTTACAGCCGTTTCAGATTTGACTATTACAGGCAGTTAAGATGCACTAGGTGAGGGTTCAGCAACCTGTGACCACCCGGGCGTATCTGCATGTGGAGTTGGATGGTCAGCCTCACATGGTTTCCTGACTGTAGCCATTACGGACAGCAGGACAGATATTTTGGGATAATCGTGCAGCATATTGTATGACGCTGAAGTCTAGTCTAGGCTAATCTCTCACTTAGAGCCTTTGTCACGATGAAGCTCTTGTATATCTGGGAAGTGGCACCCGTGACGGCACAACTATTGGACGCTGTCCCAATTTGCTATGATATTTTTTTTTTCAGTTGCAAAGCACATAATGAGCCTACTCTTGCTTGTGCATTGAGAGCGACAGAGACCTGGAAGAAATGCTTCTCCACCCGTTTTACCCTGTTGAGTTATGTGGCAGCCTGGCGGTGTGTTCCCAGAGCAGTTGAAGTAGTATGAATGACAGGCGGCATGTGCTGGGGACGTGGAGTTCGTCTTTGAACAGCGTGCCTAGGGAATTGGGGTTGGCCCTGAAATCCCTGCTTACCCGTGGGTCCTGCAGAATTACACGTCACCACTGACAGGGAGAGCCAACGGCCAGAGACCCCTATACAGCTGCCTGCCCCCATGTTGTTAACACTGCTGGGGGGCAATCCCTTGCTCACCATATCAGAGATCATTCCCCTGATGGCACCTGTAGAACCCTGTGCTGGCTCACTAGCTATTCACCATTGAGAAACTGCATTGCTTTGGTGTAAACCGGCTTTGCGGATCCCAATATTAGCAGTGTCACATTGATGGCCCAACAGAGGGGTGGTTTAATTGGAGCCGTTTATGTTGTACCACCAGAGAGTGCGAGCTCAGTTCCCTAGCTGAGTCAAACCAATTTTTCTCAAGCATAATGATACCCACGACCTTTTTCAGCATTGCAGAGATCTGCTGTTGATCCGCAACGGACTACCCTGCTATCCAGAGAAACGGCACAATAATAACACGATCATAGCTCTCGTCATCATCATAACAGTGTTCATTACTGCCTCTATCATTAAGAACACATTTAATCAAATTAATTGCTTCTGTAAAAACATATGGACTAGCGTGACCTTTACCACAACACCAACGAGAAGGTAATGACAAGCGGCGGCGGCGGCGCTAGTGAATGCAAATCCGGGCCGGTCGGTTGGTCTCGTTACCGCTGCTGCTACTGTGGCCGCACAGCACCGGGAGAGAGGCTTGGACAGCTGCCGAGGCCGCGGTTTGGATTGCCGGAGCACCGCGGAGCGTGACTGTAAACAAGCGGTTCCCACAGGCCCGCAACCCGGAGTCAACAAGGCGTAGTTGGCGGGGCGTAATCTGCTCCGTCACACTCCAGGTGCCGCCGAAAGAAAATGGGGGGGGGAAGCCCTGCAGTCGCGTTGCCGCGGATCAGAATCCAATTAAGCGCCGTTTCTTCACTCTGCGCAAGCTGCCAGTCCTGGCCTGCTGACACATGAAATGAATGCATTGTTACAGGATTAAGAAACCTGTGTACCGAAACAAAAGACGGCGGGGTATACTGAATATCTCCAGGCAATCTCGGGGCAAATTGGTACGCGCGCCTTGTAATTGTCAAACTTTGGAGTTGTCACGTCAGCGGGCTTATGGAAAACATGCCATAAGGCAATGCGGGAATGCAGCTATTCTCGTCCGTTATTCAAACGCTGTTTTCTTCAAGACGCTTTGCAGGGAAGAAACATAAACAGTTGGCCACTGTTTAAATCTCACCCGTTTAATTTTAGAGCTCTGTGGCGTGCTGATTGTGTGTAGCTCAGTTGATAAGGGGAGAGGAAAGGCACACTGGTGATATGTTCAGAAAATGATCCACGCAACGGTTTTTGTCTGTTTGACCGAAATTCGGCACCCCACACGCACAGCGGTGATTGGTGAATGGTGGGGGGGAGAGGGGGGATTGTGTTTGCAGTCTGATAAGTCTGCCAATGATTTACTGCTGGAGCATGGGATGTGTTACTGTCCCTAGAGCATGGGAGGGTCTGGCCCTTCCCCACACTCCCGGCCCCAACCGAAGGCTGTCAATGTAAAACATGACTGGAGTAGCCTAGCACGTCACTCATTGTATACAAAGTCAAATCCTGCAGACACTTGGGTGTTATGAAATCTCAGAGGACTTATTGATCAGGAGGCATAGTCCCTATGATGTCACAGGATGAGATGAACAGGTAGAAGCTAAAACAAACTCTCAAATGGCACTGCACTAAAACAATGTGTGTAAATCAAGAAGCTATGTCTGAAGCTTCCAAACGTCATCATTTTGTCCACCAAAATCATACGTAAAATTATGTTCTTTTCCCCTCAGGTTCCATCTCAAACAATACACGCCATACTGCTTTTTTTCATTAAGTGAATTTTACTATGGAAAATTACATGTAGAAGGTTTTGAATCTAAATGAGACCACCATTAATGTCAGGTTCAGATTAAATTCTGATATACCGAAGGAGACCATTAAAAACTAACCTTCATTCCATTGTACCCTGTACCCTGTACAATTGCACTGTAATTAGCACACCACTGCCATTAGGCATTTTTCTGTTAAAATTTGATCTCCACTTTTGCATTGTGTGGGGGAAAAAAACAATACAATTTTAATATTAGTGTATAAAAACCGAACATTGCTGTAAAGTACTTCAAAGATACCATAAGGCTCATTAAGACAGACCGTAGAGATTATAGTTCATAACAAAACAAATTTCAGAGGAGCTATTTTTAAGCACAGTATAGTGCCCACACAAAGATCAGGACAGGGTTGTCCGATGTGTAATGTCGAGTTATTGGGAGGAAAATGCTATAATATCTTGTTTCCGTCAACTGCAATCAGTACAGATGGTTCTGAGGAGGAGGGTTCCTCCAGTACTTCTCATTTTGACTACATTTCTCATTCTAAGAAGAAGCCTAATTTCAAACACGCCCGTTGCTTTGAGCAAGACAGGACATTAAAAGATTTGAGGCAGTCGGTCACATGGTCCCTCTTACCTGTTCTGTGGACGCCCCATGCTTCGGTCCAGGCAAGGGTTGAGATCTGGAGGCCTTGCCAGTGAGCTATGCAACAGTGGCATCAGTGCTGCCTCGGTGCTTCCCAACCTACAGAGTCAGGTGTGCCCTTCCTGCTGGGGCTCGGTTGACACCTGCTACCTCGCTTTGATTAGACTGAAAGCAGCTGTTCCAGGCTTGAACTGTGGGGAGCAAATCCCCGTGATGTCTGCCATCTGAGCTAAATTGCTCCGTATAGCGATGTGCTCATAGCCACCGTTTCTGCTCGAGCCGCGATGGACTCCCAAAAGCCAGATGGTGACCACAGAGAAACCCGGACGACGGGACTGGAGACGCATGACTAATCTCCTGGAGGAATTTCAGGAGGACGGCCCTTTGTCCTCGCCTCCAGACGCTCGCTTATTAACAGAAATCACAACTGGAATGTGGAATGAAAAGCGGAAGGCCCTGAGATTAGTGAATTCCTTAAATGAGGGGCGCGGCCCGTGGCAGCAGTTGACAGACGTGCATCGTGAGAACGTCCTGCGCTGGGACTCCATGCTCCTCCAGCGAGGGAGTCTGAACCGCACTGCCCGCTCTGAGAAGTGATGGGCAGAACTGAAGAGAGAGTGGTCCGCAGCGGGCACAAAATGATGCACCAAGAGGGAAGCCCTGATCATCTGTTAGTTGGATTTGGTGCCCGCTCGGGTCATCCAGCAAAAAATAAATTCTCTGAATTTAATTGTAAGGTGTTAAAACTCAGAGTTAACTTTATTATGCCAATAATGTGCGGGCTCTTTAATTTGGGCTTTGATGTTCCTTAATGGCACACAACCGCCGTGGGAGTTCTACGGTCAGAGAAAAAGACCTGAAAGAGAGTCTATTACAGCACACCCTACTAAGTACTTCGTACAGATCGTGGCCAAGTTCAGTCAAAAAGCACCAGTAAGGGTACTGATACTCCTGAATAAATTAGTCGTGTGACTTTCATCTTCAAGGTTAGGCTACCACTGTAAAATGTTACTACGGCAATTACTGCTCTAATGGAATGGGGATAATTAAGGTAATGAAAGCTGAGCAAAAATAAGTCATGAGCTCTGAATCTTTCAGTGCGCTTTTCTAGTACACCTTGCTGTTACTGGTTTTGAAGGAAAACTTCAAACTTTATTTCTTCCTCAAATGAAGTAAAATTGAACGAATCCAAAAGGCAGAAAGCTACATCTCTGTTGAAACTTGCACGGCTAGTGAGTAAATTATAAAAGACAATGGCAATGTAATGGGATCAGCCTGCTCCTTTCAGTTTCCCTGATACATTCTCATGCTGGCTACATTCAAGTGGCTGGCGTTCAGGTACATTACCGGATGCTGGGAGGAAGCAAAAAGGAGAATGGTGGCTAATCATCATTGATTCTCTAATCAATGATTCTATTTATAGGCTCAAAAGTGTTTACATGAAAGAGAGAGTGACTCCGAGTTTAAACCCTGTTGATTAAGTCTCGAAATGCGTTTGAAGATTTGAGGTAAACGACCAGAAGAGGGCAGTAGTGCCGCAGCAATGCCTACTACTTTCCATACAAGTAAGCCAAAGATAAAATAGGATTATGGGAATGTTATTAAAATCTTTTCTAGACGGGTTAAAGAATGCTTCATGTACATGCTTACTGTAAATGTAAACAAACTGAATTACAGGTCAACTGTGTCATCAGATTTCTCCCAAAGCATTATTATTATTATTATTATTTTTAAGTTTATACACGAAGCCAAGTCAAGGGTCAATGGTTCCAGCAGCCCTTCACATTCTGTGTGTTGTGGCAAGCAGTTCTGCTATTTCAAAAATAAAAAACAAACTGCATTAACAGTTTGAGGCATTGTACATTTTAGAACTCTGCCAGGTTCCAGGATGTGCTCTGAGAAACACGATTCATAAATGCTTTAACTAAAGTTCACAGCTATGATACTTAATTGAAGAAATGAAAAAAACAAAAACCAAAAAAAACTCCCTCTTCAACTCTTGGTATAGCTTCTGCCAAAAGGCTCTACTTGGCATCTCATAAAATGAAACCATATTTATTTCTTAAGATATCTTCTGTTCCCAAATGAAGCGTTTTTAATGTCTCTTCTTTGCCCATGAAGCCAAGACATGGTCCCATGTCAGTAGTCCGTGTAGGTTGGGAGATTCTCCTGTTGAAAGAGAGTAAAGTTCAGTGTGGCTGTATTCCCCACAGTAGGATCCGGACACTGGCATGGTATACTGAAATTCTGCATAGGAGTCTCAAGTAGCGCTGGGGTGGAGATGGGCGCCTCTCTACTTCCACTCTCTGTGTTTGACAAACCCGATAGATCTCTCTGGGCCCAGTCCATTTTTGGGCGTCAAATTTAACTATTACGGAATAACGTCTTTGCTCTACAATAGGCATTAAGTCGTCTGCTTTGATTGCTTGAACCCACCACCCGCTCTTTCCATGTTATGAAAAGTTGACCTGTTCGCATAAAAACCCACTCCACAGCTGAGCTTCCCTAAACTTCACTAAACATTTGAATGCCCTGAATTATTCCCAGCTCATCCCAAATGTGCGCCCTTTTATAACTTTAATTTCCCTCCAAAGGCCAGAGCTTTAAAAGCGAGGAGGAAGCCTTCTCTGATTAATCTCATTTCACAACTCCCTGATGACCAGGAGCTGAGTGCCAACTTAAGCCAAAATGTATGCGCATGCACAGATGAAACCTGTCAGCGGATTCCACCGGAAAACATATCCATTTAAATAAATAAACACACTTTGCCCAAGTTTACACAGGATATGGGTCGCCTGCAGTCACATCTACCCTCTACAACGTGTTTGACATATCATGCTGATTCAGAGTCTTTGGTTCTGTTTTGTTTGGTTTATGGTTGTGGGGTCTTCACAGTTGAAACTAAGTTAAGGGCAAAAGGACGTTAATCAAAAGGTATTATCCATCTCACACCCTGGATAAATGAATAAATGTGTAACAACCAAAATGTGACTACAAACTCCTTCAAAAAAGTTCCTATGATAATGTAAAAATGGTCCATTTCAAATAATGTATTAAACTGAGTTAGCACTGGGCCTTTAAGCAAACAGAGGCAAGATGGTAAATGGGGTGTTCTTTATTGACACTACAAATCCCAGTGTGAAGTTTTAGCAATCATTTCCATGCAGCAAGTAAACCTGTTGGAGTGAACGTAAAAAAATATTTGACCAGAGGGTTGACCTTAAATAATAATGAACACATTGTAGACATTCCTATAACAAGCACTCACACCATAGAACTGATGAGTGCCAACTAGGGTGGAGAATCAGGAAGTATATACAGTTAGAAGTGGGAAAATTGTTGATATATTATATTTATGTCAGTTTAGCATAAAGGTATCATCAAATGAAGGGCTAACAGGTGTCTATCCTCTCACAACCTGTTTGGACCAATGCCAGATTTGAGCCATGACAAAAAACAATGGTATTATGACCAAGAGACTTGTATCTGTGTTCAGGGAAGAATTACTGCAACCTACGCAAGGAAGGAATGTACTTGAAAAAGTACAGAGAACTTCCCCAGACCACCTACATTTTGTTTCTTAGAATCTTATACCTTATAATCTTAGCTTTCTGCTAAGTGAGTCCTACCCTTTGGCCTTAGCTGAATCTCAGTTGCGTCTTGTAAGGCAAGAATTCATGGCTTACGTTGGATACCCTTAAATCTTATTGTCAGTGGTGGATTCTCTGGAAGATTCAATGTGAGAACAGCACCGAATATCTACTATAACAGGCGTTAAAAAATTATTTGTGCTGTCTCAAAGTAGTTATTGGTGTTTGAAATTACTGAGCACCAATAATGTATCTACTACTAATATATGATATAAATATATGTAAGACCAGGGCACTTTGTAGGGTAAGGGGTTCATGACACGAGAATTTTTGCATGACCTCAAACACAATCTAAACGTCTTTCTTTCCTGGAACCCTTTCAGTAGAGAATGGATAAAGAAAGAGTCAGACTTCAAAGCATTAAATCCAATAAAACCACAGCATAAGGTACTGCAAAAACAGATGGGAGTAAAATAAACACTCGGCTAACCACGGAAACCGGTATAAACGTGAATGTTATGCTATTGGTGAGAGTTGGAATTAATGACAGTTAAAACTTGCAACACTGGGGATCCGTTAACAGCACGCAGACCACCTGATGGATGAAGTTTGGAGAGGAGAAGACGAGGAGCACTGTTTTCAAATAACTAGAGATCCAAGATAAACTGCAGGGTAATTCTGTAGCAAGTCTCAACTTCACATAAATAGGATTACACATGCCTATAGGTCAAGCATTTTAAGAGGTGTGTTATTATGATAAATGTGGATTATTTTCTGCCAAGGTGGTGACAAATTCTGCACCCCTGCAAACTGCAGATGTGGGAAATGCTTGCTTAGGTAACCACGGAAACCGCAGATGTGAGGGATGGGGTTATAAAACCATTCCTTCTCATTAAATATCTGAAACCCACATCAATTTGTCCAGACCACAACAAACATGATTACAGCATCTCAGGTGTTAAATTAAAATGAAATCATACAGCGGAATATTTTTTCCAGGCAAACAAGTCAGAAATTTGTTCATTTGGTCATTAGGTTTTTTATTTTGTAGATTCCCTTCCACCACAATGATCACTGAACAGTAGCAACAATAGTGTACCCTGCAATTATTACCACAAACTGCAAAGAAGCGCAGGCAGAAACGCAATGCCTAACCTAGCATAGCAGTTGTGTGCGTGTAATTAGGCTGATAAGGCATTGTCCATTAATCTTTTTTCCTCTGAGAGGCTAATGTGTACTGAGGTCAGGCCTAAAGGTAAAAATTCAGCAACGTAACCTTCCTTTTACTCATCTATTTGTAGCCATAGTCAAGGATCAGTCAATTTAACTATGGTCAGAACACACAAGGAACAGAGGTGAGCAGTGAAGCCATTTCTTGAATATTTTCTTTTTTCCCCAGTACTTTGTTTAGCTGTCAGATGCCGACAGTTCTAATTGGGATGTAAGACTAATCTCCGTCACATGGCCTACTTTCTAACTGATCAAGTCAACTGCATCCAGCCCTTCCAGCTATCATAAGAAGCATTTGTAAACAATGTGTGCCTCCATTGGATTGTATTGCCCTCAGGAATGTGACAACTTGCTTTATGAACCAGTTTGCCTGTGAGAACAGATGTGATGGTCGAACAAGCCAACCAATCAGTTTAAGATCTGCATGCCCACGCATACGCTAGTCTTGTTGCAGTGCAAACGGATGGTTTTAGATGGAGCCAGGCCATTCATTGCAGATGCTGATGATGCATTTTGGCGACAAGACTAATCAGTCCTGTTGATATCAGAAAGCTGGGATTAAAAACATTTTGGGCCATCTCGTTTTATTCTTAATTTTTCCTATACAGACATTTGTTTTGTATTTTGTACCTGTCCACCGTAATTTACAGACCCAGTATCTCTTAGTCCTTGAACCATCATTTTAAAGAAAGAATATACTCTCTTTAAGAGAGCTACGAGTTTAAAAGAAACAGCTTCTATTTAGTCTTGCAGAATTCCTGTGCTTGTTAGAGAAGGAAATTCATTAATTATATCTAATTCAGTCGCTAAAAGCTAAAATGTGCCTAAATTAAAGGAAAGATTTACTAATATCACTGGGCATTGTTAATTAACGTAGAACTTTAAACTAAAAAGAGACAACTCATGTATGAGTTAAGATAGCTAACCCATCATGAGATGAAAGGATGCAAACTAGGGGACAGGGGAGTATTAATAGTTGTATAGTTGATTTGGTCCCAGCCTTAATCACTACAAATAAACCCATTAACGTAACTCAGAGTTCAGTCAAGTGAGTATTTGCATATATTACCCATTTGTCAAACCCAGGTCCCTTTATCACTGCACACAAGGCACAACCACCAACAACAGAAACGATTAGCTCCTTGAGCAAAAGGGAACCAATCGTACTCGTGTCTCGAATACAGGGAGTGACATTACTGTCAGGAGCGAACTTGTTCTCAATGAGCTGCACTATACTCTCCCCCTCTAAATACCTGCAGCAACCTATGCCGACCGATCGGTTTGAAATATCCAGGTGCCGGAGCAAATAGTAATTCTAATACATGAAGGATTTGGGTGGCTACCACGCTGACCCTGCATTGTCCCTCTTTTTTCTGTCTAAGCAGAAACGTTAAGCCAATAAATGGCCAATTAAAATTTTTTCGAGAACGAGCGGACACTGCACAACCAGCCTATTGGATGATGAATTACACAAGTCAAACCAAAATGCTGGCAGTCACTGTAAAATCCCCACCCTATGGAAAAATGAGCATCATATTTACAAGCATCCCCACTGACTCAATCACTCAGACTGGTTTCTAGTATGATAATTACGGGACAATAGGAATGGCCAAATTAACTAATTATTCAAATTAACTGATTCCTTGATCTAATTTTTCACGAGCACATTTCTGCCAACCCCTCTTAAATGATATATCATATTAAGACTGCAAGCAGGCAGATGCTTAGCCTTGGACGGCACAGGGAAACAATCTTCGTTTTATCTAAAGTTTTTATCTAGACATCGAGCAGAGCTTGATCTCTCCCACAGTCTTAGTGAGAACATAGAGACCTCATTGGTGTATAAAAAAAGCATATTAAAGTGAGTGAAAACAAGCAACTATTAATGCTACGATAATAAATGTCAAGGTTACGTAGCACACTGTGATTATAAATGATCATTCAGGAAATTATATTAGCAGACCCATCTTTCCCTCTTTCCATCTGCACACTGAAATCGCAACTAGTAGTTGGGACAGTGATGTTAACGTTTAAGTGCTGAGAACCTTAGGTATAATCTGTTTGAAATGACTAAAGCCAACACCAGTATGCCAATTTGCACAGCGTAACGGACAGTCCCTTTTATTGATGCAGATGTTACTGAGCAACTTTGGTGTAGATACGCAGCACCCATAACCGATAACATGTGACACTGACACATTTTAGAGCCCTGACACCTCAAAGTATGATCCAGATCACTGACTGCTGGTAGGAAGAAGCGGGGGGGGGGGGGGGGGGGGG
>JAOVYW010002322.1:0-10775 GCA_025775045.1 Hiodon tergisus
GCGCGCGCACACTTGGTTGTTTGTTCAGATCAGAATGTGGAATAAAATATTTACTCTGGAAGATAAAGAATACATAAATGTCAGTGCCAGTTGACATAACAGTAAACTATTTAAAATAGTCATAACTTAACACTCGGCAATAGTTGTTACATAGCTAAAAATCTATCCTGTTTAAATTCCTTTCCATGTGATGTCTGAAGAAAATGTCGGGTCAAATGTGTCATAACGCATTGTTATAACAATAAACCTATGCAGCTTAAATGATCTAGAGAGGAAGCCCCAGGTGTATTTTTGGTCTCGGCTCGGCTTCAGAATCAAATCCCCTGCTGGCACAATGACATTGAACAGTAAGTTAATGTTGTTACTGGGGCTGGAGACTAGAGAATACTTTATCATATTTTTCGGTAATCATTCACACTTGGCATTAAACATAGCACTGAATAATAAGAGATGCACTGGGATTTAAGAATTCCAGGCAGCCAGTCATTTCAGGGTTTAATTCTGGGCGGACGTTATTGGTAAGCTATTTAAATGTTCGTAATGAAGACCGGCATGTCCCCAAGCACACCAGCACAGAACAACGCAGCAACGCAGCCTTGTTGTGACTTTGTAATCAGTCATACAACAGAGCGATTTCCAATTAACGTGCCCAAGCCCTCCCCCGACACGGCACGCGCCAGTCGAGCCTTCTACCCAAAATTGGTCGCATTCCACTTCTGATTTGTTTTGGGATTTGAGCAGTAATGGGAATGCCTGCGCTTTGTAACCCCAGCCCATTTCAGAAGCGTGTTGCACCTGGCATGAAGGAGGCCCTCTCAGCCTCCGCAAATTGACGATTTTGGTCTCATTGTAAATCTGATCATGTAATTTTTCCTTTCTAGCAGGCTTAATAGTATTGCTCTGAAGGCAACAATCAAAGCCCTGTCTCGTGCACTGCTCTCCCGACAGCAGGATGAAAAAAAGCTGCACTTGGGAACACGGTCACACAGAAGTTCTCTTTCTTCTTCCCCCCCCCGACATGAAAGCCAGACTTCGATGTTACTAAGGTGAATTTCAGTGGGTGGGACACGGCCGCGACCTGAAATTGAGATTTTCGTTTTGTGATATATCCATCTTTCTTCCCTCTGTAGACCTTAAATGGTCTTTAAAATGTAGTCATTCTGAGAAGGCATTCGTGTTGTGTGGATCTGGTGCTCAGTAAACAAAGTAAACTCCTGCGTTGGCATGGGAGCCTCCTTAACACGCCCAGATTTACCTTCAGCAATGAAGATCCACAGTACTGCACAGTGTTTCCAGCATATCAGTGGAGCACAGTGCTCAGTGGATATCAGTGGAGCACACTGAGTTTTATCCTGGCTGGGTCTCTAATGAAACAAAATGAACAGAGACCCTGTCAAATATTTACAGCTTTCATTAATAAACTTAATGCAATTTAGATTTTCACACAATGCACCCATTTAGACTGTTAAACCGGATTAGCAAAAGGTCATAGTTAATTATATTTCTTGAGTTATCTCATATGGCCTCTGAACAAATTAGCAAATGACAAAGTAAGGGATGATATCAGCTTCTGAGACAATAAAATAACAAACTGGGTTGCAGACGTGCTATACAGGACCACAAGATGTCTCCATAAGGGCTTTGTTTCCTCATAACCGAGGCAGGCCCTTGCTCTCCTTAATCCATTTTAATTACCAAGTTTAATACAGATAGGCCTGAAAGCAAGCCCATAAGGCCAACAGAACGATACTCATTCTGAGGTCTGACATTTTCTCCACACATTAATGATTTGAGCAGATGAAGAATCTTCACATTCGATCAGGTTAGAATTACTGGACGGTTCTGTTAATTAGCGCCAGCATTGTCCATTCCTCTAAGGTAGCCATGCAGTTTAATAACATCCGTGACTAGGCTACATTTGTGCCGTTGCTAGACTGACGAAAAGGCGACCTTCCGAGCACAGCTCCACCGCACGGTGAAGATCAACAGCCTAGTCATTGGCCTAGAAGGGTAAAGACTAAGATGCCAAGATTTCCTGCCAGAGTCTCTTAGTTTGATTCACAGGGCAATGTCCCCACACAGGAAATGCGTTTCAGAGAGGCGTCTCGCTTCCCAGGGCGCAGAGAAGTGGGACAGCCTTCCCAGTACACTGCAGCTCCCCTCACACTAAAGAAATTAGGCGTCCCGGTATACCGGAGACTAACAGGAGATGGCACAGGCTCCCAACCGTAAGGACTGCCTTTAGTACTTCCAGGGACACCCTCTGGAAGTCATTAACTCAGCAGAGAGAGAAAGGGAGCGAGGTGTGGTTCTCTGCTGCCTGCGCAGTGTCTTCGGTTGGCCGAGTGGACAGCGGACTCTGAGGAGGCGTGATGGGTACTCACTAGAGAGAGAGAGAGAGAGAGAGAGAGAGAGCGCGCGCGCCGGAATGATGCCCGTTGAAACTCCCCACCGTGGGAACAGATGGATAGTGGATCGGACCAGATGAAAAAGGCTGGGGCCTGTGCCACCAGACGGGGACTGGCCAGCAGGAGAAAGCAATCAATTCAGAGGTACACACCTGTACAGAATAGGTAAGCGCTTTAATGCACTTACAGACTGGAATTATCAGATGTAGGGTGAGGGGCCTGTCATCCCCGGAAAAAATCTGAACTCGAACCCTAGCTCTAACTCTAGCCCTACAGAAATACAGATTCCTAAAGCTTTCCCGCTAACCCCCTAACCCTAACCTCCTGACCCCAAAATAATTCTAACCCTAATTTTAACCCCCTTATCTCTTTGAATTGATTATTGATCAATTATTATTCAATTATCTTTTTGTTTTTGTTTTGGTGCTTCTGAAATTAGATTTGGAGAACCAATTGAAACTAAGTGGAAAAAACACTTCGGCTGACATCCGTCTAGCTTCCTGGCAAGCATCCATCTGGTAAAAAAAAAAAAAATTATTTCCTGGAAATTTCGCTGTCAATAGTAGGTCTGGGCTGCTCCAGACTTGCTGTATAACTCCATTCTGTGAAGAGTGACATCTTCTGAGTGTGTAACTGCTGGAATATCTGGGCTGACAGTGAGAGTTAAAACAATGTCTCGTAGCAGCGGTTTGTGCTTTTTAAAACACAACCATTATCAATAACTACTGAAAAGTTCAAAAGTTCAGTTTCCTCCTTTCTTCTCCCGCTTTCTCAGTCACAATACTGCGTGGCAAGTTGTGGCTTTATTGTTTCAGGACGAATGGCACGTTTAAATCTAAAGAGCTTAATGTATTCACACCGCTGGTTTTTAGAGGTGTAACATCCCCCATTCCAATACGGTAAGAAGTGAAGTCAAAGCCAGAAAGGCTCTGTTGAGACTAGAGAGAGAAATATAAACAGCTGTTAAATGTCTGCACGTATAAACCCCTGAGCTATTGAATCAATCACAGGGGAAGACAAAAAAGGGGAAGCTTTTGACTACCTTAAGTGGAAAGCAAGCACACTTTAGGCAAAGTACTGTCAAATTATCAGAATTTTTCTAGTGTTTCAGAGCGGCTATTCACCTTGGGCACAAGCGCACAAGCGCAGCTGTATTAGTTTATTTTACAATAGCTCCTTTCTCCAGTTGCAGTAATCGGCTCCCTTGATACAACTTTTTCATCAGCCATACATCTGTGCTAAAACTGTTGGTTTTGTGTGGATTGAATGATCATATTGTTTTAGTCTGCGTTTGAAGCGGCGGAAATGACATACACAGGACTCCGGTTTCATAACTTGTGTCAGAAAGCTTTCTTTTTTTGGTAAGATGGAGAAAAAAATATTCTTAGCACAGTTGTGTGAATGAATACGTTTCCCAATAAATGCTTTGACAGGAATGGGGATTTTGATGGGAAGTTTAAATGCGATTCTGTTGAGTTTCACAGACGGTGTCAATACAAAACATGATCACTCTGAGCAGCCAATGTCACTTTGGTCAGAATGTCATTGAAGTCCAATTACATTTGCCATTATTACAGTGGAGAGTAATCTTCAGTGAGTGATAGGCAATTGAGCCAGTCCTTTTTTTGAAAGATGTTATCGTTGCTCTTCCTTAATTTAAAAACCTTCACTACTTTCCAGTTAAGAAGCAAAAGTATTGCCCTTATACTGAGTATGTGTTGTGTGTGTGAGCGCCATATATTAGAGCAGTAGGTTACGAGAGGGTGTGTAATATTTCGATTATCGCCGCGGTTATGTCACTGAAAGCATTTCACTGCACTGGATGCCAACAATCGCAATAACACAGACACGCCCCCCCCCCCCTCGGGGGTCTTTAACTTACAATCCCCCCCCCTCGGGTGTCTTTAACTTACAATCCCCCCCAACAACCCATGATTCATGAATCATTTTTGTACTTGACCACAGGAAATACAAGAGACGTAATTTATTAAAGTTCATGTTCAAGTATCATGTCGTTCCATCAAACAAAGTAGTCCCTAACAACGGTTACTACACCTTAGCAATTGAAACGTTCTAAAATGCATTAAGTGTTTAGGAAGCTGTGTGTTAGGTGTGACCAGACCTCTGTTTTATAACAACACAATAAGACACTCGAGGATGTATTATTCCACTTCATCCTTTACTCATGAACTCAACAGAATTCTGTCAACATGTTGACTTTAACCAGTTTAAATGCCTGAGGACATTGCAGTTCCTGAAGGCGTATGATTTGGTGATGAATTGTAGAGATTTTAGGCGGTCGGTCATGTGCGGTGGCTGCTGTCAGGTTGACTAAATGCCAGTTTCCTATTTAGGGGCCCATCACAACACTTTACTGTGGTGTTGAAATGACTGTCATTTAACCTCCAGTTAGTATACTATGTTGACTTGGTTTGGAATGACACTTTCATTTGAAACAAGCGTCATCCCAGGTTCCAGGCAAGGTGGTGATGTACCGACAGTGTGGAGAAACTCCCACACACATTCCAGCCCTTGTCTGTGTGTCACGTGACCGGTAAAGGTCCACGAGAGCGGACTGAGCCCCTTTGAGCTGGACTCTGTGGGTCCAACAACGTGCATAGAATCCGAGGTGAGCAGACGGGGAAAGGGAATCGACTGCAAACTCCCGGCGTAGCGCCATGCCTGGGAGATACCGCAGATGTCCTGGGTAGATCCTCTCCTCCAGTCACTCGGAATCAATCGAAAAGCTCAGTCAATACAGAGAAAGAGACGGGGCAACAACTCTGACCTAATCAAACCCAATCATCCTAGCAGAGAGTCTGGACATGATTGTAAAGGACAGAACGTGTTGGAGGACGTGTATCTCTGCCAAGGATCCTAATCCTTTCTGGTTATACTTACATATTTTCAGCTTTTCCTCATTTAAAATGTTTTTATATTTTACTGAAGAGAATAAGGCTAATGCATTATGCCGGGTAGGTAAGGATCCCGTGATACCGTGAAAGGGCCAGTTTTTCCCGTTTTTCTCCTCTTATCCATAATATTTTGTAATGTATTTGATGGCATCTCAGTAGTCCTCCATCAGTCCATGGGCACACATTGCCATGTTTAGACATAAATTAAAGAAATAAGATGTCGGTACATCGTAATGTTACTGCATAGCTAGAAGCAGCTACGCAATAATATTAATTTACGTAACTTTTACCCTCCAGTCAAAATTATGTCTTGGAGATCACGCGTTCACCTGAGAACCATCTCCAAC
The DNA here is from genome assembly GCA_025775045.1 of Hiodon tergisus. NCBI lineage: Eukaryota > Metazoa > Chordata > Actinopteri > Hiodontiformes > Hiodontidae > Hiodon > Hiodon tergisus. Next base: position 5,671 of record JAOVYW010002322.1, read on the forward strand.
ATATGAAGGAGAGGCGCAAAATTCATATTAATATGAGAACCCTCGACTTTTTCAGTGCCTTAGAGCTCATGGAATGCTGAAGACATGCTTTCTGTCCAGCACAAGGATGAAACCCTATTCTCCCAGGGAAGTAGTCAACTGTAACCCTCTTTTATCGGTTCATTATGATTTTATCTGAGCCTTAACCAAAGCTGACAGGATCAGGACTGAACCAGCCGTCAATAAGGAATCCAATTCAGCTTTAAAGTGCCGTCATGTTGTTGTTTGTAACAGATCTTATTAATTCGGACATCAAATTTTAAATCTGTTATTTTAATTTGTTGTTCATGCATGAGTTTTCCTATCAATTTATGGTAAACACAGATGCCTTTTAAGAAATAACAGACATTTTAGCGTTAGCAGCATTGCCGTGGTAACTATCAGAAATTTATTCGGATTTGATGATAATGTCGCTGGGAGGTGAAGTGTTGTTCTGTTCATCTGAAATTAAATTCTGCTTCTCTGCCTCTCGAAACGCTTATTATTGTGAGGATATCTTGATTTGCCATCATGCTAAAACTGCTTTATTTATAAAAGGTTAACTTATTTCATTCACACTGCTGACATTTTAACTTCTCAAAAAACCCCCAAAAGACAGTGCATGGTGTCGCCCCTGTCATTTCAATCCTTTTGTAATGAAAAGCAATTTTCGCCATCTTGTACGCATTCACGTTCGCTCTCTGAGAACCTTTCCTGTACGGTTTAAATGTAGTTAGATATTATAGGGCGTATGCTAGACGCGATTAGTTCAACAGCTTTCACCCAAATGTAATAACTGCATATGGGAAATGTCTGACCATGGATTGCTATTTATAAACTTTGACGAAATGTAAAACATTTAACATCAGTAAAGCCAACGCAGGCTCACAAATCCCGATGTTTTATGGGACCGAGTCGTTTAAGCTAGCAGCAGCTGTCACAGTGTAACTTTCTTTTTCTAAAAGTTTTCTTTCAGAAAGTGATGGTAATATGAGGACTTAACAAGGCAGGAGCAGAACTTTTTATATTCCTAAATTTTCTTTGTTTAAAAAAAAAACAATAAGATTAAAGATTGGGAAGGGGGACAGAGGATAAACCTGGACTTCACATTAATCATATACAGTCACATCAGTTTACTCGGTAAGCAAGATTGTATCCTAATCCTGTCAGGAATACCCAACTATTGACACAGAAGCAGTTTAAAGAAAAATGCTTCTTATAGGTGAAAAATGAAGTCTTGGACCCAAGACCTTAATAATTGTATTCTTTTTCTCATCATAAATACTCGGCTACATAAAATCAATGAAAGGGGAACCAATAACCATCTATCTCTGATTCTTGGCTTTAATTCTAGCCCTCCACCTCTGGGCCTTTGGTACTGACGGGTAGTCTTAGAAGTCCACGCTGCAGTGGTGCTGGCTAAATCAATGTAGCATCTTTCTGTAGCATAAAGTGATTATACTCGGCTGACCGAGAGGCAAGAAGGAAAGGCAGAACTATCTCTGCGTTCAATGAGGATCGATGAGATAGACTAGGCTCACATTTTATTAGGGTAGAGGTCATCACTAAGGAATCAGAAGGGTGAATCCTTTCATGTGAACATTCCACCAACAGCACAAGTTATACCTGCAGAAAAGAAGATGCCCTTACCATTTTCAGCCGAATTAAGGGGGGAACCAACTGTACGAGCTCCGGTTTGATATCCTCACTACTCTTTCATAAACTGCCAATTGAATTTTCAGGCAAGAGTGACGTTTTATCTGAACCTGAAAAGCCTTTTACTGATTACATTCTGTTAAACTCCCACAGCCCTGGGAACAGCAAGTGTTGAGTCATCCCACGTTACTGAGCCCTGTTAAAACAGCTCGAGGACAACTGCCCCGGTATAAATAAATAAGCACACTGTGTTAAATTTTAAAATGGGCTTTCTACAAGACTGGAACCTCACATGTCTAGTGGGTGATCTGCAGGCTGGATAGCCGTTTATGAATATCTGCTTGCGGAGAGATGCATCGATACTAAGATACTGCTTAGGGTCTGTGTCCTGACAGCGCAAATTTGTCAAGACAAAACATGAACCATGAAAGAAAAAAAACGTTTTGTGAAAAACATAGTCTCAATATCTACGTCTTTAATAAAAACAATGTTTTGCTGTGGAGTCTTTGGATTATAAAACATTTAAGGCCCTGTTAGGAAAACCAAGCAGCTGTCTTCTTTCAGTGAATCACACCGTATAAATGCTAGGCTGCCTTGAGCACCTACCACTGCCCGTTTAGGCAAAACCTGGACCTTCTACAGCAGGAAGTTACTCAAATTCTAAACTCTTTTGATTGGGATTTTAAAACTTCTGACTGTTTCCCGCAATGTAGTTACTAATGTGTTGTAAACGTATCCTGTCGTGGCTATATTTATCCTGAAAACATATAGTCCCTTGAAATGTATGACATTTAGTTTGTTTTGATTTGCTTGTGGGACGGCTGGTCCTTCGCCACACTCAGAGACTTGATCATTAGGTTCCTACTTTTTTTTCCCCGCTGAACCATTTGATGGTGTGGTTGTTAATATCCAGTCAGAACTGGTGTCCACAGGTTCTCCTCTCTCTCTCTCGCTCTCTCGCTCTCTCCCTCCCTCCCTCCCACGAGAAGGTAGCGTAGCCTCCGGTACCTTGCTCCTGGAAGCTACGCGAGCAACCGAGATATCGGTATACACAGATATGATCCCCCACAGCTAGGGCATGTTTCAGGAATACTTCAGCTACAGAATACTACAGATCCTTATCAGTTCTGAATGGAGATAAGGGACTAAGGCACTGTGCTATCCCCTAAGTTCCGAGCCACTAAAGTCGACGTTGACGCACGGATCTGGAGTCGCCAACCGTGCCCACCCGAATCCTCTTTTCACCAGCCTCCGGCACCCTGCTGCGTTGCGGCTCAGAAGCAGAAGCCCTTTGGCAGACACGGCTCGCTGGGCGATTAGACACACATGGGAAAACGGAGGGTATTATTCCTTCTGCAAGGAACCTGCGCTGTGTTCCTTCTGCAGCAAACCCACTAAACAGATCTGCTGAAAATCACCGCCATATTTTACCATAAAGATTAAGGGTAGACATCATTGTCCATCTATAATCCAGCCCGGGCTAATCACACTTTACATAACTGTATTTAACTTTACATAACTGCCTTTTCTATTTATGAGTAGCAGAAATAAAAAGAAAACACTTAAATTCAGTTTTATTAAATGCGGTTGGCAGGTTTTTATTTGGTCTCAGCCTTAGATAGCCCTTTGGATGAAGAAATGAAAGAAGTTGATTTATGTTTATTTTTACTCCTAAAGTCTCATTCATTGCTAACTTTAAGACCTTAGGCGACAGTTTTAACCATGTTTTTTGGTTAACAGATAAGTGACAGTTTAATGTATGACTCACAACGTCAGGGTCCGGGGTTCAAATCTGACTTGTACCTCTGTCTCCTTTAGACCCTTCCTCCCACGGTGTAGAACATTAGCTGAGTTATATGGATTCGTGATGGCAAAATTTTCCCCGTAATGTTCTGTCTGTATAAAGCCTTGTGATAGATTGTTGCGCTGTCCAAGGTGTACCTATGCCTAACGCCCCGCCCCGTGTCTGTCCTAAATAAGCGTTTACTGGAAAAAAAAAAAAAACATTTATCTAATAGAATGAAAATGTATGTTTGCAGAAATGTGTTCCGATCCAACAAACATGACCTCCAAACAATAAATAGTGCTAATAAAAGATATTAAAAAAATAATGCACCAAAAATGCTAAATGTATAATGCACCAAGCAAAACTCCTAGAAATCATGGGACAGCGAAAGATGAAGAATAACGAGATGAATGAATACTGATTAAATGATAACTGAGTGAGAGGTCTTGGCTCTGAGGAGCCATCCTGTCTCACTGTGCCCACGGCCGCGCAGGTGGCCGCAGGTGGCCGTTATTCCCTTAGAAAGACGGCCAATAGGCTATTCATCAATTCATGGATAGGCAATTCATCAATCTCAGACCTAAGTACTTGACTGTGGCCATTTCTGATTACCTTTATTTATCTGTATTTTCTATATTTGTAGATTTTTGGTTTCTCTTTGAACACAGCCCCTGATGCTCACAGTGAAGTACACATCTAGTTAAGTGTCCAATATCCCCAAATAGTTTGTACTGAAAGCAAAAACGGCTCCCTTGACATAATTGAGAATCCATTCCATTTAGCTGATGAAACTTCTTTGTGTGACGGTGCACTTTGTTGTACAGGGATATTGATTAGGCAGTGGAAGACATCGGTAATGTAGTAAGTCATGCACTGCGCGGAGTTTCAACACGAGTAGAATTAGCTTTTCTTTTTTTTTTGAGGAATTGATATGTAAGAATTTTATATCAGAATACGTTCCATGAATTTGTTTTTAAGTTTTAAAGTTATTTGTTTATGTAGGTGTGTACGTTTTGGGAAGTATTTATCTCCGCTGCTGGCCGTGTTTCTGTGGATGAGTTGAGCACTTCAACCGTGTATCACTGAAAGTAAAACTTCTTCATTGTCATCTTTCGGTCATCAGCGCTACCCTAAGAACTGGCTTAAGGTGTCTGACCAACATTAAAATAATCTTAAACTTGAGTGTACATCTGTGCCTTAAACTTGAGTGTACATCTGTGCCGTTTCCGTCTCCACCGCAGGGAACCAGACCGAGCGGAAGCCGCTGCAGTTTGAGGGCCTCTTTTCTCCTTTGAATGGAGATGACAGCAGAGTGCCCAGCACTGGTCAGGGCGGCTGTCCAGAGAGGTTTTCCGCTCGGCGACCTGCCTACATGTGTCACGGCGGGGGAAATGTCAGCTAGGTCCAACCCATCCATCCGTTATGTGGCTCCCTCCCTCCAAGCACCGCCGCGCGATCACGCTGGATATTGGTCATGGAACGAAGCGCCAGGGGGACAGGGTGGACTGAGAGTGCACTGCCAACCTGCTAAAAAAAAGGAGAGCAGTGGAGAAAACCGCACGTCTCCACTGTGTCCTTCAGACCCCTCTGAAAGCGCACGTCTCCCCTGTGTCCTTCAGACCCCTCTGAAAGCGCGCGTCTCCCC
>JAOVYW010002324.1:0-15205 GCA_025775045.1 Hiodon tergisus
CTGAATTTGGCGCTTTTATATGGTACTGGAGCCAAGTTAATTGTCAGTTTTAGTCCTCTTGTGAAATTTGATTTCAGAGGTTAGGTCTTTATCTCAAGCTCTGCGGGTCTCAAGGCTTTCAATACACTCCACTCTCCATTTAAGTACATTAAACAGATTAAATTTATAGCTATTTTGAGCACCGACAGTACTCATTCATTTAATTTAGTGGACAAATTTTTGGACCTAAATTACATTGATAAGCCATAATTGAGGATCTTCCTTATTCAATCTTTGAATGTCTCCTGTGAAGTAGCCTGTCCTTTAGAGATTGCTGTAAACTAAATTCCCCCAAGGACATTTTATCTGCAAATGGTCAAATATCCTTGTAGAACGCTTGTTAAAGTAGTGGGGTTACATGTCGGATATTTTTGAATGATAAATGTAATTTGCATGAATATTTGATATTATGTAATACTATTTAGTTAGCAGATTGTAATTCCCCTCTTCAAGATTTGTGGGACTTTTTGAGTATTGGTGTCTAAACCTAAATCTGGACTTTTTAAAAATAACCTTACGGGATTCACTCAAATGATGGTGGTGCCAAAATACGTGGTACTCCCGTAGTCAGACGACATGGAAGCAGTTTCAGAATGATCCCTCGTCTCTCAGGCCCCAGTACGACCTGCACGGAGGACTCCTGCTACAATCAGGGCGTGTGTCTCCAGCAATGGGAGGGCTTCTCCTGCGACTGCACCATGACGTCCTACGGAGGGTCCTTCTGCAACGACCGTGAGTACTCCTCTGCTCCTTCTGCTTTTACTGCTGGGGCTGGGGCTGCGTGACCCGCGGAAGAAGGGGCGACTGGGGAAACCTGCTGCCTGAAGGGCTGTCTCTAGCGCTGTCTCAGGTGTGGCAGGAAGTCTGCTTACTGGTACATGAGTCAGCTCACAGTGGCAATTGAGCTCGGCGCTAGAGTGAGATCAACTGACCAGAACCTGCTGGACCGTTCAACAACAAATGATTTCTTTCTTATTCACTGGGGACTCGCTATTAATATTTCATATGAATGTATTATTATAGTCTCAACATATGGATAGGAGGGAGGAATACTTTCAAAAAGAATTATATCCCTTTGGTTGGTGAGATATCTTGGAATATGGGTCATTTATATTGCTTTCCTAGACCCAATTAGAATGTGACTTCATATTTCATTGTCAAGCGCTCAAACTAATTTGACATATCTGATCCTCTCTGTCTTGTGTGGTATCGTTCTTCATATCAGGAACACCAAAATACAATCAAGAACAAACTGTGAAAAATTGGAAAAAGCATAAAATGCTGATCAACACTTTGTCTCCGATTTTTGTCATATAAATAAGAATTTGATTGAGCACATTATGATAATACACAGTTTATGGTTTAGCCAAAGAGCTGCAGTCAGTGAAAAGAACAGTGATATGACTTTCTTGAATGACACCTGACACGGTAATAATAATAACTATAATAACAATAATAACCCAGTAATAACGGAGAACAGGAACAGCAGTCGTAAGGCATCAGGGTTCCGGGGCCTCTACTTTTGGGTCTGATGGAGAGAACGTGCCAGAAACCCTGGACCATCGAACATCACTGAGATTTTCAACATCATCATCGCTCTCGGTGAATGTGGCAGGGCTTGTAGATACGGGAACCTCATTGACAGAGACCCATGCAGACAGGGCTCTTCCGTTCAGCTGGGTTAAAATTTCCACTGAATGGTGTGTGTGTGTGTGTGTGTTTGTGGGGATTTAACCATTACCCTGTATGTTGGTGAGGGGACCGAAGGAGAGATGCATTAGGTACCAGTTATGATTATTACAGTTACCCCCTTGTATTACACAGCTACCTGGGTAATTGCTTCCTGTAGGCTAAACAAGCTTTGGATTGCTGTTATTGTTGCTGTTGTTTTTTGGGGGCTTTCATCTGGTGTGACAGTGAGTCATAGGTTAGGATGGCCTGGAAGGGCTGACGGCTCTGTTTGATGCGGCGAGACGCAGCTAAATAAGTAGATGTGGAGGAGGGTTTGGTGGTTATTGCTGCATGTAAACAACACCCATGTTTCAATAAAGCGGAAGTGCGCTGCTCCATTAAATGAGGTAAGCCAGAATGGCGCGTGATATCTTCCCAGAGGGTCTCAGCTCATCCCTTTAGATGGATCAGATAAGTGCAGCTTTTTTTCCAGCTTGGGTTCCTGTGCTTGCTTGTTATGGAGCCCTAGCAGCTACAGAAGATTTGAGAGGTTTTTAAATATGCAGGTTAAAAGTGGCAGCAGTGAGCCCCCTTAGTCTTTCCAATATCATAAGCACCCCCAGGGTCTCAGGGGGATAGAACCAGTTGTCTGGGGGCTGCAGGGGCTCGCGGTTAAACACTCACACGCTACGCTAAGCAGATCCTCCTCTGACTCTTGGCCGTCGTGATGTTGCTGATTTGATGGGTTTGACGGTGCGTACCTGCCCCTGATTGTTCTAATGTTCATCGAGTGGCCCAGTGAAGCACTTCTTTCTCGATGTGAGCCGGAGTGGAGATTAGCGGCACTCACATACACCTGAAACTCTGTTTCCAAAACACAGTGGGATCCTCTAGCTTGGCGTGTCTGCTGTTAGAGTATTGTTTTATTGCTGTCGACCAACACTGAACTCAGGAGAAACGGGGGCCCCTGTGCCTCAACTCTACCTGGGGGTGATCAACACTGAACTCAGGATAAACGGGGTTCCCTGTGCCTCGACTCTACACAGGGGTGATCAACACTGAACTCAGGAGAAACAGGGGGCCCCTGTGCCTCGACTTTACACAGGGGTGATCAACACTGAACTCAGGAGAAACGGGGTTCCCTGTGCCTCGACTCTACACAGGGGTGATCAACACTTAGGAGAAACAGGGGGCCCCTGTGCCTCGACTTTACACAGGGGTGATCAACACTTAACTCAGGAGAAACAGGGGGCCCCTGTGCCTCGACTTTACACAGGGTAATCAACACTGAACTCAGGAGCAACGGGGGCCCCTGTGCCTCGACTCTACACAGGGGTGATCAACACTGAACTCAGGAGAAATAGGGTTCCCTGTGCCTCAACTCGATACGGGGGTGATCGGCACTGAGCTTGGGAGAACCTGGGGCCCGTGTGCCTCGACTCTACACAGGGGTGATCAACACTCATCTCAGGAGAATGGGGGGGGTGGGCCTGTGCCTCTACCCTACAAAGGTGATCAACACTCAGCTTAGGGCAAACGGGGGGTCTCCGTGACTATACTCTACTCAGGTCAGTGATCCTCTACACTTCATCAAATTCACTTGCTAGTTACAACTTATCGATGCACCGCCTGTGACATCAAAGCTGTGGTTTCTCAGCTGGGTCTGGATGGGTCACTAAGTGGGAAAATGACACACGTACCTTCAGACATAATCATTTTCGGCCTCCAAAGGAGCTGAAAGGTGCTGCTTTGCTGCACCCCAGGAGTTTCTCATTACGGAGCATGTGTGTGTTTTTTAATGTTCCTCAGCCCCCTTCCAGCAGAGCGTTTGAAGATTGGGGACGATGTGTGTGCCATGGCTGCACCAGGTTAGCGCCTATCACAGTCTCTGGGCTCTTTGTGATTATCGTCCTGAGTTTATCTTCCTGAGAGATAGATCTCTCCAGGAGAGTAGGAGGAAAGAGATTCCATCTCTGATAACACATGCACACACACACACACACACACAGATAAGAAGTCAAATGAACAATTTGCTTTCTGCTATGACTTCTCCTTTGTTTCCAGATGAACTTCCTGCTATCTTGTTTTTTATTTTGACAGTGCATAGAGTGTACCAGGCCCTATACCCATAGCCAGATGGAAGCTCACAAAATTAGCCGTCTCTTACAAAAAAAAAGGGTGCACCAGCATAAATCACACCTGGTGAAAACGAAGAGTGATATCAGTTGAAACTATCCAGTGCCAGTACTTTCTGCTTAAAATGAACGGTGAAATTAAATGAAACCACTTCTCATAAACTCCTCTGGAGGTGTGTGTGTGTTGTGGGGAGGGGGGGGGTCGGGTGGAGATACATCAATTCTGCATCACTGAGGCAGACAGTAATAATGATGACAATTACATTGATGCAGATGATTAAACGGGCACTAATGCAATAGTAAAACAAATGAGATAATAAAACGTTATCATGAAAGGTCGTCGTCATCACCCTTGTCATCGTCGCCTCATGACAGAAATGGTTTCACAATGTAATGCCAAAATGTCATTTCTTTTTCTATTAAGCATGTATATTTGCCTGTGAAGAATCAATGTAGCATTGTTGTCCATGTTAGATTCAGGCTTGCGATATGGTTGTGAATCTCGGATGAATAATTATGCGATACGTGGACAATCGGAGACATCTAAAGACCTGTACCCATAACAGGTCAAATCTTTAAAGGATTTTGAATTGTTTTAAGGCTTATGATTCCTGCTGTGCTTTTATACAGTCTGGGTTAGGGTTTGGGTTTGATCATGTTCTGACCTGTCGTTTTGTTGTGTTCAGAAACATGGTGCATCTGGAGATTGTTTAAGTGTCTTACAGATGGCTGGGTGAGAATTGTCTCCTTACCAGAACGTAATATATAAGGGAGACTCCTGCCTATTCTTTTATTTAGTTTTTTAATTTTATTGACAAATTCAGACTGCAATAAAATAACATTATACAGCAAGGTAGACACAGACATTTCCTTTGATCTTAGAAGGGACATAAAAGGGACAAATTACAATTGTATCTGAGATCTATAAAAGGTCCTGCATTCACATGAGCTGGACTTCAATGATGCTCCTGTCCAAACTCCACCCCTTTATCTTTCAGTGACAATGTGCTATTCTGTTAGTAGCAGGTGTGACATAAACATACATGTGTTCAAAGGAAATGGGTAAAGGGATAGGTCAAGAAACCGCCTTTTTTTATCCTTCCAGAGAGAAAGTGGGCTTGTTTCATTCATCTGTTTTCTCTTTTCCCCAAGTCCATATCATTCATTAATGACAGTTCAATTCCCCCAGGTCATGAGTGGATAAGACTGGACAGTAATAAATATTTGTGTGGGGGCTGGCTGAGATGAATTGGAGGCAAAAGGTTTATCGGTTGAGCCTGGTGTTAAATGAGTGCCGGCCCCGGCAGCTGAGTCCCGTTGTAGTTCTGATTGCCTAAGAGTTGTAATTTGTCATCGACTTTCCCAATTTACATGTGGTTTGTGAATCAGGATAGTTTCCTGATCGCTGCTGCAGCTGTTTAGAAAGAGCAGTCCCAAATATGACCCCAGCCCAGTTCTTTTGAAGGGCTCTCAGGCTCAAAATGCTGCTTCTGAATTTACCTAAACCTTGTTGTTTGCGCTCTGCTTGACAATTGACCAGTTAACTGCAGTCATTTGGAAGGAGCGTAAAATACGCAGGGATTGGATTTCCTTTTAATTCTAAAAGAAAAAGATTTAGCAAACACATTGACACATTGACATGGTTGATAAGCTGTTTTGCTCACTGCGACCTCAGCACGCATACTCACACACACAAACACGCTGAGAACAAACTGTTATTATTCCGTGCAGATCGCAGGTGATTGACTGGTGATTTGTCTATGCTTTCCCTGGGAGAGCTCTGTTGTGGGATGGTCTGCATTAGTATTCAGGTCAATGTGAGTTTGACAGGGCCCTTGTATGAATGTATTAGGTGTATGCTTCAGCACTCTGGACAGTTCCCGTGTGTGTGTATGGGATCTGGATCTGGATGAATGCCTTGTTTGTTGTTCTATATAACTAGTCAGTGTGTGTGTGTGCGCACGTGTGAGCGTGCGTGCGTGCGTGCGTGTGTCTATGTGTGTGTGTGTGTTTGTTATTTTCCCCTACCTTCTGACACTGTATTATTGGTTCTGAAATTGCATTTCAGACTGCATACATTAGCTTTTCGGGCAACATCTGTCCTTGTAATTCTGCTTGGTTAGGACTTTTAAAAACCATTCTTCTTTTATTTTTTACTCTCCCTTCATTTCTGAGTCCTGGCCCATTTAAAAGTAACAGGAACATGGCAGGAATGGAATACAAAATATATCAAATATAAAATAAGAGATATCATTATCAAGATGATAAATCATCCTGGGTGTCATGATCATAGGTTTAATCCATAATATATTTATATTTTTCATCCCATGCATCCTACACTTAGATGATGAAGAGAGACATAGAGAATAAACAGAACCTTGAAGGACAGTGCTTGTTGTTTAGCTGGTAGACTGTTCCTCCTGATCATGAGAAAATCATTATATTCACATAATCAATGGATCCAAAGCCACTTGTATTCGAAGGACGGCCTATCGTGAACGCAATCTGAAGGGGCAGTTGCTTATTTTCATTATTATCTCATTGTGAGGCTGACCCAGTTGCTGTTTGTTGTGATATTGTATGCGAGCATTTGCCGTTTTTCTAATAAAGCTGGCAGTTCAGAGTCAGCGCTCCCATGCATATCAAGTGGACTGGCTCGATGGTCATTAGCCCACCCCACTTTTCAGAGCCTAGTATCGTTCTTTCCTATCAGAGGTGGGTAAAGCTTTGGTTCGCTACTGGTCTCGGGGAGCAGGAGGGGAGGAGCATCCCACTCATTAGAGTGAGGGGGCCCTTTGGCCCGCTATTGGCCACAGGAGGCAGGTGAGGCGCCAGACTATACGTTGTAATTGAACCACTAAGCATGCCAGATCCAATCAGAATGGCTACTGATTCATTTTTTGCATTTTTAAAAATTGTTAAGTATATCTATTCTTACCTATAGTTAACTGCAGATCTGCTGGGTTATTTTACGTAACTGGATTTAGAGATGCAATACATTAAATGGCGACAAGTTACCATCAGCATGTGTGGAATCTCCCAGGTTATCTTAGTATTGATACTAATGTGTCTTAGTACAACAGTTAAAATGAGATCATAACATTTTTAGATTCTTGTTTATTTGTCGGTTTTAAAACTCGTATATTGCTTCTGTTCTTATTATGGTTTTTATTTTATTTTATTTCCAGTAGTGTATGTTGGGTTGTAGGGGTTGTCACATGTCTTAATTTATATGCAGGCTCACCAAAAAAAATCATTACTGGATCCGCTTGTGACCCCCCCCCCCAGCCGTTAGAACGGGGTGTGCTACTGAGCTGGGATCTTATGACTGAGCGTTTCGTTATTCATACTGTCACAGGAGGCCACAGTTATAATGAGGAGAATTCAGTACAACAGTCAGAGATCCAGAGGGGAGGGATAAAAGGGTTCTTTGAGTGATAAACCAATGGCGGTAATGTTGCGTTTTTCTGGCTTGGTTAATAAGGCTCCAAACACAATATGTGTTGAAAGGTATTTTCCCAGACATAGGCACCATGAGTATAAAGAGAGGAGAAGAGCAGGATGTAGAACTGTCGGCACACACGGGAAGTGGTAATAATAAGCGAGTTAGACCCAACCGTCGAGTTTAAGAGACTGCACAAGACCCAGTCGGAGCCAATTAAGGCTCAGAAGCAGTAAATAAAGAGGGGAGACTTCCGCTCAGTCATTAACCACTACTAAGTCATTAACGCAAGGCTACCACTGCGGCAGAATAACCACAGTGATGCAGTCAGTAATGGAGAGCTTTTAGATGGAGCTAGATTCCCGCCCCAATAACGTTTGAGTTTAACCCTCATTGATTCAAAATGTCGCCTTTGTTACACTTTACCGTTCAACATAGTTCTGTCAAGGCCGTCTGTGAGAGCTGGTGGTCCAGCTCGAGAGCAACCAGAGATTGGTTAGCAGCCAATTCAGCCTTTCAAAAATAGCAAAAGAGAAACACACAAAGCACCCTTTTGACTTTACTGTTCTCAACAAAAATTATTGAGTTGGAGAGCGAGTTATTCAACAGAACAACACAAACACAATTGTGCTAAGAGTTTTCATTTCAGCCGAAAAAACCCTGAGTAGTCTCATTAGGGAAATTCACTCCCAGGTGTATCAGTTTATTGGCTGACAGACCCCTCCTTGTGGATATTGTCTTCCAGAGCGCAGTCTTATCAAAGGAACCCACAGCCCTCATGTCCAGAGTGCAACACACTTACTCAGAAATATCAGGTCTGGAGTCCATTGCTTCATACCAACTCAATAACATCAGGTCCAGAGTCCAGAGCTTCATACTAACTCATAAACATTAGGTCCCGAGTCCAGTGCTTTATACTAACTCATAAACATCAGTCCAGAGTCCAGAGCTTCTTACTAACTCATAAATATTAGGTCCATAGTCCAGAGCTTCATACTAACTCATAAACATCAGGTCCAGAGTCCAGAGCTTCATACTAACTCATAAACATCAGGTCCAGAGTCCAGAGCTTTATACTAACTCATAAACATCAGGTCCATAGTCCAGAGCTTCATACTAACTCATAAACATCAGGTCCAGAATCCAGTGCTCTAGCAACTACTCAGCATTAACTTACAGCCCTCAGGTCCAGTGTCCAGTACTCTAACTACTGCTGCACTAACTCACAACCCTTAGATCCAGGGTTGAGTGTTCTAGTCATCTAGTGGCTCAATTTCATAAGCACTACTGCACACTAACTCGATGCTCTCAGATCCAGAGAGCATCACTCTAGCCACCAAGCCTCCTATCTCATCAATGAAAAGCTTCCACTCACTGGGGCAATGGATATCTTTCATTTCAGCCGTGTTAAAGAGGATGCACAGACTTTGCGGTAAAATTCTGGAGTTTCCCAATTAATTGCAAAATAGTAATTATGTACTGATTGCTTCTTAACCATGACATATATTAAAGGGCAATTAATGCAGACTATAATTGCTTCCAGACCCCTGCTTACATTTAAGTGGTTATCAGGAGCTCCTTGTTTCGTAGTGAAGGAGAGAAAAAATGTAAACAGAATAAAAAGAAATTAGGTCCTCAGGAGTTCACGTCTTATATGTGTCAAGTTTAACCGTGACAATATGTAAATTAAATTGCTAAAAACCTAAATATAGCCTTGACAAATCTCACGGACAGAAATGTTCTCAAGGCCCTTTTCTGTGGTCAAGGATGTTTTTTTGTTTGTTTGATCTCTTGTCAAGACAGCTTTGGATGAATGTCAGTGTCTCATACTGTAGTCCAGTTGTATTAAAATTAGACGCAATCATTTCTGAGCTTTTTTTTCCGCCTAAGTGCTTTTGACCTCTTTTTGAAGTGTCAGTGGCAGGAAGAGAGAGCCGTGACCTCAAGTCAGTTTGGCGACGGTGCTTCACCAAGCAGAATGTCCAGTGTAACCGCGGTAGCATCACCAGCGTAACCATGGCACCCTGCTAAGCGACCTGCGCATTAGGACCGGGCTCTAACCCGCGTCCTTAGCTTCCATCACTACGGGAACGCAGAGTAGTTCTTTTGTTCGGATAGCCTTGCGGCAATTTACAGCCCTTGTTGTTGCTTTGTTATTAAGTGGACGGTGAAAAAGAGGCTGTGCGCTCTGCTTCAGCACAACAAAGAGATGTTCCTCTGCGAGTCTCTGTGCAGTTATTTGTTCAGCACTACTCTTCTTCAAAATGCCCGGACCTATGGGGGCCCATTGGTGAGAGCCGAATGCACAAAGAGCCGGAGAGCCGGGATAATGGCCAGAGCCAGCCACATGTGACACCACAGAGTCCAGCCTAACAAGGAACCTGCGGGCGCAGATTTACAACTCTGCTGGAAATACGGCAGGCCAGGCAGGTGAAGCCAGGCCAAATTTCAAACAAGATCACCCTTTTTGTCTTTGGTTCATTCTGAATATTAGCAGCGCTACATCTGTGACACACATATCCATTAGCGCCTGTGTTCCGTTCCGTTCACCAAATGACCCACACAAAGGAAGCCCTTGATAAGCCAGCTGTGCTGCGATACAGTGAGTGAAGTCTGCAGGGAAAACTCTCATGCAAAACGATATCTTTTGTCTGCTTTTCGCTTGGAAAGAGGATAATATCCAGTCATTGGCGCACACATGGTAAAGTAAAAGGCTGTTGTGATCATCAAAGTGCCATTTAACAGGGAACACAACAGTGAATTCACATGGGTAAATATATGTATCAACCCACTATTGACCTCTTGATGGTTTATATTGTGTTTGAACAAATAGGGCAATACATTTTGAGAAATTATGTTTTTTGGAGTCTTTAGAGGCTTTTGGCATATGTATGTACACACACAGTATATGCATGTATCTACGCTTAAGCTTCTCTGAAAGAATATATATAAACGGGTGACAAATGAAAGGAAGTCCGGAGGCTTGGTTATGATGTGGGGGGCATTTTCCTGGCATGGTTTGGGTCCACTTCTCCCCTTAGAGGAAAAGGTCACTGTAAAATCATTACAAAGTTATTCCGAGTCATCACCTTTATCCCATGTTGAAAATGTATATCCTGATGGGGGTGGTCTCTTCCAGGATGACAATGCCCCCATCCACAGGGCAGAAGGGGTCACTGAAAGGTTTGATTTCCACCACCATCATCAAAACACCAAATGAGGGAATATCTTTTGGAAGAATGGTGTTCCATCCCTTAAGTAGAGTTCCAGGAACTCATAGAGTCTGTGCCAAGGCGCATTGAAGCTGTTCTGGAAGCTCGGTGTGGCCCAAAAGCTTACCAAGACACTTGGTTTCTTTAAAAGTACCTCTGACTAATTCTCAAATTTTACTGAATTACAAATAGTACAATTAAATTTTGTTCGCTTTGATCATTTGTAAGATATAATAAGCTGAAATATGTTGCTTGCATACATATGAAACCCCTGTGCTGTGGAAGCTCTAAATTTACACAGATTTACACAGAAATTGTCCTAACAAGGACAAAATTACTTTACCATTGGCCTCCATCTGTGAACAATTAATTTTGCCATCATCATTTTTGGGATTTAATACCCAAAGGATTATTGGTCAGGCTGTAAATCTGAAGGAAAACGAAGACGAAAGATCATTCTACAGAGAGTCGGAGAGTCTGAGAGTCAGAGAGTTATGCAGATGCATAGATTAAGAAAAGGGTTCAAAATAATATCCAAGTTGAATATCCAATTGAGCACAGTTGGATCAATATTCATGAATTGGACGCTGTATCACAACACCCAGGCACTGGTGGCAGCATCAGGTTCTGGGAATGCTTCTCATCAGCTGGGACTGAGCATCTTGTGCGGAACTGATAGAGCAAAATACAGGGAAATGCTGCAGGCGAACCTGCTTCAGTCCACTAAACTGAAGCTTGGGTGGAAATTCCCCTTCCAGCAGGACAATGATCCCAAGCACACAGCCAAAACAACGTTAGAGTGGTTTGAGAACAAAAAATCCTACAGTGGCCCAGTCAAAGTCCGGATCTCAATCCCACTGAAAGTCTGTGACACTATTTGAAAATTACTGTCCAACCAATCTAAACAACGTGGAGGAAATCTGTCAGGACAAAATGGCAAAAATCACGCGAACAAACATCATGCGCATAGCTGGGGTATATTTACTCCAAAAGACTTAAAGCTGTTATGGCGGCAGAAGGTGCCACTACCAAATGTGTGGGGGTTTAATACTTATGCAAGGCACTGTGCATATAGGTATTATATTAATTATATTCCTGTACTGATTGTAAATTAGGACACAAATATCTCTTCTAACGGAATATAATTGAGTAATAACTGATGCATACGCACATGCACGCACACGCAGCTGCACACCCACAAACACAGCTGATTTATGCCTGGCGCCACTGTATACATCGGCCATAAATTTCACACTGTCCCCTCCATAATGGTCACTGACCTAGCCCGACTCGTAATTGATCTTTTACTGTGGTGCTGTGCCTGGAATCAGCTATTATTTGTGGGCAGCTTGAGAGTAAACATTTTTTTTTATTGTTTCTGTTAGAGTCACTATTTTAAAAAAAATACAATTACAGTCTGAGGTTGTACTTTGTTACGGCTCTAAAAAAGGGTTGGCTTCCGAACCGCTTGACTCTCAAGACCTTATTTACTCCCATTAATCTCACCGAGGACGTCATGCCGATGTGATAAGTGGATGAAAATAACTCGCTGTTCCCTCTGACCTCTGCCGCATGCCCCGCCCCGCCCCACTCCACTCCGCCAGCTCCTTCCCACAGAGCATCTTTCCTGCTGTTTTTACACGCAGGATCCTCTCTCCAGGCTGATTGTTTCACAGAACAGACTTCAACACCCCTCCAAACACGCACACACACACGCGTGCGCAGCCTTTAATTACCTGAAAGGATGTCAGGTGGATTGGCAGAGCATACGGCCCGAGGCAGGCGTCGGTTCACTGAAAGCTGGGCGTTAATTACAGCCTGGCACAGCCTACCGCTGTTGTTACGCCACTGTCTGGCATCCGAAGGCTATGGAAATGCCACGTCTGCGTCTTGGTGGGGGGGGGTTGTGCCATCTGTAGAGGCCCAGTTTCCTCACCTTATTTGGGCCTTGTCTGGTCTCTTCCCCTGACCTGGCTGACCGGACCGGCGGAGAATTCCTTTGGCTCCAGCAGACTAGGCCCCTAAAACTCACTATACACACGTTGCTCTGTTTGTCCTCCTAGCAAACTGCGCTGCACCCTTCAGCCTGAGGGTGTAGGAGGCAGCATGGCGGCCCGTGCCGCACGTGCTCTGTGTGATTAAAGGCTGACAACCAGAGTGTGGAGAAGCCATGAGCAGCTTTTCTCAGACAAGAAACAGGCTCGGAGAGAACTACCCCAGTGACATACCTTCCCAACCCAGGCCTTTGTTCTCTCATGGGTAACGCAGTTTGCATAAATGTTGCACAAATGTATTGATGGGTAATGCAGTTTATACTAATGGTGCCCAGGTGCACTGATGGGCTAATGCTGTTTGATGGTTAATATGTATATAGGAGAAACAAGAGAACCTGCTGGGAATGTAACAGGTAAAAATATTAATGGTATTCTGACGTGTGAGGTTATTATACAGCCCACCACCCCCCGCTTGCTCTCGTATATTTTTATGAGGTTTACAGCAATTATGAGCTGTGAACAGAGATGCTGCAGAACTCCATAGCACTGTGGATTCTGTACCATTGAGCCAAAATCAGGTTTCAAATATAAACTGAGCTTTAAAGATCCTCAAACTCCAAATGTTCCCTGCACAAAGGGACAGATCCCATTACTTCCCAGAGAGATTTTGTGATGCTACCATTTTAACTGAATTTTAGAGATAATGTGTTTTCCTTTTTCCTCTGCTTTGACTGGAGTGCTTTGTTAGGCTCCTTGTCACCGTTCATTTGACTCGCTTCATTTTTCCACAGCCAGATGGATTAAGGAATGACACAGCTTTCCCTGCATTACAAAATTCCTTACCTTGGTTTTCTAGAACAGCATTCATATGTAAAATGAATGTCTGTGATAAAGCAGGCTCGTTTTATAGTTAGCAAAGGTGACTCACAAAGTTAACTGGATGTAAGTTCCATCCAAGCCTTTGTTTCTGCTTTTGATAAATAGTGTTAAAATGAATGCCCATGAAGGGAATCACTCTTTGTACAAATCACGAGGGCCCGAGGGAGGAGGGTTACTCATCTGGAGAATGGAATAAACAAACAATCAAGATGCAACTCATCTTATCACAAAAATGACAAACTGGTGGCTTGTGTTTGAAGGCTACAAACAGGGAAGCATGAAAGAGGGGCTATTAAATTTAGCTAAGAAGACAAACCCGACACACTCTTCATTCAAACAGTCAGTTTGTTTTTACATGAGAAAGTCACCCTGAAATGCAAGTACTACTGAGGAATGATTGCCTGAAAGCTGCATTTCATATTTGTGAAAACATACCATTCAAATGGGTACGCTCCATGGGAACAACTACGTGTTCTAGCCTCTACTGTCATAAATAATGGCGTACGGGGGGGGTTGACCACTTCTGTATTTAGATTGCTGCCAGTCTTTTGTATGTGTTTGGCTGTTTGCTTTTTGTGAGTGGGGCCACTCCATGGGTGAATTGGTCGCCATCGAAGGCCCTTCCCCAGAAGCCGCACGCAGCTGGGCTTGGGTTAGATGTAAGGAGGTGCCAGAGTGAGAAACAGTTAAAGCAGTTTTTTTCTCTTTTATGATATAGATCGTTTTGTAGAGGAACTTCACATTCTCTCTTGTACTCTGATTAAATTGCTTTTTTTTTTTTTTTACAGCAGGTTGCGCAGTGGTTTAGGGGTCTAGTGCTGCAGCCAGCAGGCTAGGATTTCAAATTAAAGAGCAAAGGCACCTTGCCTAATTTGCATCGGTAAATATTCAGCTGCATGATAAAGGATAAAGTGTAAAATTGTATGGAGGCTACGCAATTCACCCAGAATAAGCAAATAAACAGCAATTATCGGCTTTGCTCACTGACCTATGCAGATTGCAAGCAGCCGGTGCGGCGCAGCGCAGCCATCGCCGGCGAACTCAACAGCAGCGATGAGAGGACAGTCGGGGCTGAAAAGCGAGTGAGGAGCGCAGCCCAAGCAATGTTCTTGAACTTGGCATTCCCCTACGGTTAGCTGTCTGATGAGAGATGAATGAAGCGAGGATGGCTTTTTGAAGGGGTAATCATGCACTGAGTGAGACCACTTCCATTATCAGAGAGACATAAAAGCGACTCATGAGCATATCAGCCGGGGCTGAATACACTTCGGATGGTCCTTGCCAGCCTTGACACTGAATCAAGAGCTTAAGTACAATTGGCTGGGTTTTTTTTAAAAACCTACTTTCAATTACGTGTGTGTGTGTGTGTGTGTGTGTGTGTACACTATATGGACAAAAGTATTGGGCCACAGCTCTTAATCATTGAATCTACTCTGTTTCATTCAGTCCCATTGCCACAGGTGTATAAAATCAAGCACCTAGCCATGCAGTCTGCCTTTACTAACATTTGTAAAATAATGGGTAGTTCTACAGAGCTCACTGAATTGGATCACTGTCATAGGATGCCACCGTTGCAACAAGTCAGTTCATGAAATTTCTTCTCTGGTATTCCACGATTAACTGTAAGTGTTATTATACACAGCAAGTCAGGCACGAAGTGGCAGACCACGTAAAGTTACAGAGTGGCATCGCCGAGTGCTGAGGCACATAGTGTGTAAAAGTTGCCAACGTTCTGCCAACTCAATAACTGCAGAGTTCCTCTGGCATTAACATCAGCACAAAAACTGTGCGCTGGGAGCTTCATGGCATGGGTTTCCATGGTCGAGCAGCTGT
>JAOVYW010002326.1:5104-32406 GCA_025775045.1 Hiodon tergisus
GGTGGTGGTGGTGGGGGCTGCCCACACTAACATCTTGATTAGTGTGTGTGTGTGTGTGTGTGTGTGTGTGGACGTACCCATGACTGGCCTATAAAATTTGAAAAAACAGCAAATTCATGCAGTCCAAAATGAGAAACCAGCTTCTTTGTAGAATAAATGTGTGCTCTGTGCAAGCAAGGAAGGGGGTAGTACCACCCGTTGAACCCTGAAGGCCTCAGTAAAAAGGCCCCTGCAGTTTCACACGCTTCAGTCACCTGAGACCCTCTTGCCATTGTCAAAATGGCGGGTATTCTCGTTAGCTTACCAGGGCCTTTAACAAACAATGCTGCACATTGGAGTGATAAATGCCTGTGTCGCTTTCTCCAGGACGAGGCAATTAACCACTGAGCAGACAGTGACTATCCTATGACCCAAAATCATCTTAATCCTCAAATGTCAGGTAAGACTAAACCAGCAAAACGACAAAGCCTAAACAAAGTCACCCTCATAGCATTGGAGAGAATAAATACATAAACCAATATGCAGATAGCATCAGGGCAAGCCAACTCAGCAGAATCTTTTTAGTTAAATAAAAGACTAATTTTTTATTTGAATTGCCCCATCCCAATTAAAATAGTAACCCACCCACCAAAGATTATTTTCAAGATGATATACCCACGCAGGTCAGCCCACACATCGGCAGTATTGACAAAAAATGTCAGATGTGCTCATCTCTTCACTCTGCATGCAAATAGCGAGGGAAGGAGAGAGGCTAAAGCTAACCAACCCCCAGGCCTACACCTGTTGCTCATGGTGCAGCGCATCAGTGCAATCACAATCGCCGCTAATTGGGTGCATTGCCTGGGAAAGGGCCCGCCACTCCTCCCCTCTTCCTTCCCCAATAATTACAGCACCATACTTTCCTGTCTGCAAGCTGCCGGGCTACCGCCAGGCCTGGCAGGCTTAATCTATCTTGACGCCTTTCTTTACCCAGCATTCCCGGCGCAATTATTCTGGCTGGTCTCCCATCCTCCCCCCTCCCCCCCCAAACTGCTCTCTCTCACTGGAGCATGCGCACACACACACAAACACATACACACACGGCAGCTTCACGTGTCAGTGACTCAGCACGAGCAGACTCTGGCACTCCTAACCTGCTTCCGGCGTCTTCTTCGGCAAAGGCGGTGGATCCTGCCGAGTCCTCCGACACGGAGCGCAGGAAGAGCGGGGAGGACTGCTTGTCCCCCTGTGGCTCCTCCAAAAACTGCCCACAATCGCCATCTTCCTGCATCTCCTTTGTCTCTGTTGAATACGAGGGGGAGGATTTTATTAGGATTTTGTTCTTTTGTTGAAACAGAAAAATAAATGCATCTTCCACAAAACAGGATCGATATAAATGGTGCCATGTCTCCCCTTTTCAGAATATTATTCTCCCCAAATGCACCCCAAAAAACCATTAAAATAATCCTCCCTACAATGGTGACTAATTATTAGGAATAATTTTTTTAACATTATATACATATATTACTCTATTTCTACATAAAACGTTCACGGTTTACTTCAGTTATGTCAGTGGTTTCCAAGACATTTGCCTCTGCAACTGTCAATAATAATACCATTTAAAAAAAAAAAAAAAAAAAAGAAGAAAAGAAAAGAAAAATCATTCACAGAAGTATGAGCGACCTAGTGACCACCCTGTAGGAAACACAATGAATGTCATTTGTTGCCAGCAACATAATCAAGTGCCCGAGTATGTGGCGGTAAACCGGGGGTATTGTACCACAATAGGCATGCTCGCATCTCTGGTTTCCGCCACAAAATGCTGAGCAGCATCAGCTACAGAAACTCGATATCCATGCTCCTTTACACGGGACACCAAGAGGAAAAATCCATTGAATCCGAGAGGAGACCAGAAATAAATCGGCAACGTGAGAACCAAACAGGGTGGAAATATCAGTTCCACCCAAAGGCTTAGGTTTTAAGTGACAAAAAGACAGCCAGCCAGCATTCACTCACTGTCCCTGGCACAAACGGCAACGTTGGCATCATGTACTAACTGTGGAATAAAAGGGTCTTGGAGACAACAGACTTCTCCAAATGGCCAGCAGTAACTGAGTCACAAATGAGGGGAATGTTCAAAAGTTTGCCCTTGGCTAATCCTGGTAGGTGCACAAATTCGTACCCACCTTTAATTTGACCAACGGGAGCCAATTGTCAAACGCACACCTCTACACAGAGATATCGCAATGGAAAATAGCCCAGAGCCAGACAATTATACAAGGGGCATTTAAAAAAAATGCTTTCTACACATGTGAAAATGAAAATGCTATGTAGTCTGTGGCTGCACCGTGTGCAGTGCTGGGGGGTGCGGGCCCATCTTTTGGCGGCATCTGGGCCACTTCAATGTGAGGTGAAGCATGGGTGAGTGAGAAGAGCCGTGTAGGCGGTGAAAGACCTGCCACATAAAAAACATTACTTTCACAAGAGCACAAGAGAGTGTGGGTCGCAAGAGAAGCCAAACATGGAATGGCTACGCCTTGCTCAGAGTTGCCAGCTCAGCACTTCTGAGGTGCGGGGTGTGAAAGAACATGGTTTTAACCATTGTCATAAAACTAAACTTGCACCATTAAACCACAATAATGCCGCGGAAAGCATGTCTAATATGCTCCAGTAACCATCACCACAAACTATGACAGAAAGTGAGAAAGATCAAAAAAATCTTGAAAGGGCCAAATTTTTGCCAGCAATGGAAGGTTGGGGATGGCCACAAAACCAAGACTATATGAAAGAAGCAAAATGCTAATATTCAACGTAGCACCAACAAAATTTTCTCTCAACATGGCATTTGGGGTCACAACTAATTTTCAAGATCTCTCCAATGAAAGAAATGAGGGGTCCGTCCATCCTTTTCTGCCGGGTTTCAGCAGGGGAGGGTATGGCGAGTAAGGAAAAGGCAATAGCGCAAAGATGCTGCCCTGTTATATGGTAGCTCTGCCACACTGCACTATGAAGACGACATTCGTTGTTCTGAACCTTTGACCCAAAGATGATGTTTAGTCTCTCATTATAGGGCTTGGGACTTTTTTATGAGGTCTGGGCATCACCAAGGATGAGTGGAATCTGACCAGCAAAGATCTAATCTTGCAGTCAAAGAGTACAGGGAGGAGACACTTCGGAACAGCAAAACGCATTCAATGCATGCTGTTTGCAAGTGAGAGGCCTGGCATCTAAACTGACTGATGATAATTTCCACCGTGTAGCATTTTTAAAAAATCACTTTCGCCATTCTAGTCCCAGGGGGGCTGCCTGGTCGGTTCGGTTCATATTGCCACATTTGCTCATTGTTTCTGGTGATGTCATTCCCAATGATGAAGAAACGCCTGTCACGCAGTCCCAACGTAAGCATGCAGAGCACAGAATGTACAAGCAGGATGAGACTATTAGAGAACATTAGTCATCTGCCAGCTCCATCAACACCTCAGACTCATACCGAGAAGAGGGGAGGGGAGGAGAGGCCGACAGCAGCCTCACAGCGGATGTTAAACTGGCTTCAACAACAGAAGAGAGCCCTGGCGCATCATATCTAAAAGCTCATCAAATTGACGTAAGTTGAAGAGGTGGGGGTAACCTGTACCCCAGTTGCAGAGGAGCACTCTGATAAAGAGCCCCACACAAAAAACATTGCCTTGGAGGAGGGGTAATGACAGCGGAAAAGAGGAAGGGTAACGATGGCAGACAGGAGGAGGGAAGGCCACCACTCACCACAATCCAGAGTGCCCTCGGCTTCTGTAGTTTCTGCCCCGTCCATGCTGTCCTCATCATCAGCCGCCACTTTCCCTCGCAAGCGGAACCTGGAACCAGGGAAAGAGAAAAACATTGAGATGCCAACCAACCGCAATATACTCACTGAGCAAAACCATAATGCTGCATGTTATTCAGTCATGGGTCAAAATAATATGATGCCAAATACAAGAGAAGGCCTAGGCCACTGGTACACAGAGTGCCAAGTTTGTAGCATTCTTTTAACTCTGTACAGCTGGTGGCCGATGGGGCACAGCCTATCCAATTTTAAACATTCTACCATGTAAAGCTTATCAAGATCACCAGATCTGAAAGAGGATGTATACCAGAGGTATTCCAATGCCTGCTAAATTTGAGTTTATATGTAAGCTGGGTAGAATGGCCTGTTTTTGTCACTGAATTCTAGGTTCTTACACAACTCTTTAAAAGCAAGAGGTACAGCCTTCAGAAACTCCAGAAATGCCCCATCAACCTCAAGGGGTCAATAAAATGCCTGCTGGAAATTGCAGTTTTTTTCATTTAGGAAATGTATCCACAATATTCCACGCAACGCCGAGTTGCGCGTTAGGGGATAGTTTTCCATTTGAAGAAACCGCCGAAGACACTGCTTGTGTGCTCCTTTCATTTCATCGATAAGGAGCACACTAAAGACAACAAAAGGAAGGCCATCACAGGGGAATCCACACCGCTCCAACAACTCTTTGTTTTGAGTTTTGGTGTAGTAGTCGAATTGGGGGATTGAGGGGTGGCAAAATGGGCAGGATGCACTATGGCATTTATATGTCTAATCCTCCTGTCCGACATTTTGCCTTGTCCCTGCATCCCAGGACCTTTGAACATCAGTGCAGGATAACCGTCTTGCCCTATGATACAGCATTTTCAACCTGAATAAAACAAGAGTAGATTACATTTCTATAAAAAGCATGCATTATTGAAAGTTTAAAACAAAATATATATGTTTAATGTATATAGTAGTTTTAGGTTCTCTGACAGCGGTTAGAGACAACACATTGGTGCTGTGCAGACAGTTTTAGGTTCTTTGAGCTGCTGAATGGGCCTCTCAAGCCCGCTCAACAACTTAAACACCACACACTGGTTAGCCACAACACATTGGTGCTGTACAGTAGGCTTAAGGAAAACAGCAGGGGGCAGGGATTTCCCATACTAGGCTTCTGTCCTTTGGAATGGTTTTCCTGCTTCAATTAGAGGGTCAAACACTGTCTCGCTATAATATTATATACTACTATAGGTTAATAGTGTTAAAATACCATTTGTCTCTTACTGACTTATTTTATCATATTGTTTTGTATTATATGTATTGAAAACTCTCCACCCACGGATTACACCTTGTGATTCTCAAACGTCTCTGGGGGTGGGGGGATCCCTCTCTGAATTGCTCCTCCCAAGGTTTCTTCCATTTTTTTCTCTCCATGTGAGTTTTGTGGGGAGTTTTTCCTTGTCTTTGAAGGTTTGGTCACATTTCTGGTCTCAGTGACAAGGACACACGGACGGTGGTACAGATTCCTTAGAACCTGGCTAGGCTCTACATCTCCTTTTAAAAAGCAATAAAGTAATTTCCTTCAGTTTTAATCAACACCCGACTGACTTTACTACAGTGTTGGTACTGGTAAGCCTCTCAAGTTATTCATTGCTTGCCCATCAACAGTGATGGACTCAATGAAATAGCTAAATAGATGCTGGCATGCGCAACACTTTTTCATGTTAACGAACCATCCTTCGATGGTAAATGGGGGAAGGGGAATA
Organism: Hiodon tergisus; assembly: GCA_025775045.1. Classification (NCBI taxonomy): domain Eukaryota; kingdom Metazoa; phylum Chordata; class Actinopteri; order Hiodontiformes; family Hiodontidae; genus Hiodon; species Hiodon tergisus. Next base: position 10,649 of record JAOVYW010002326.1, read on the forward strand.
ATCTTGAACTTGATTTTCTGTGCCCCAATGTTTGGCGACAAGAAGTTTTGCCAGAAGTTGCTCCCATAATTCACATAAAGTATCATGGGATATAGGAATACTGTGGATATCCGAAACAGGTTTGCCCACCCAAGATAATTTTATAGAGATGAACTTTAAAAAAAGAAAAGTAAAATATATGCACACATTTAATTACCACAGTTGAACTTTTCTGTTAACTCAGAGAACTTGAAGATACAATTTTAAAAACAGTAAACCCACAAGCAATTATTCTAGAAAAAGCAGTCAAGATAAGTTTAACAGTGCAAAACTATGTAAATTTTATTTATAACATTTTAAAATGGGTAATCACCAATTAAATTATCTCGACTAATTTCCAAAAAACCTGTCACCATGCAAGAGAAAGGTATTTTTCCAGTTAGTAACGGATTTTATAATTCGTATGCATCCTACGGCCAGTTTGCAGGTGGGCTGTATGCGGTCCAAGACGGTAGTAACCATTGTCCTGGCGGTCTTACTAGTGACTATAACCAGTCTATAACTGGAAAACTTGAGTCTGGGCGACGGTTCCTGAATCTTATATTCTGTGTGCAGTTACCTGTGTGACAGTACAGAGTAAACAATGAGTTAGCGATGGTTCGAACTTAGCCTGGATAGATTTAGGCATAGGTATCAGTTATCTGCCATGAATGGAAATCTACGAAATTTGACTAAGGAATTCAAATAAAAAACGATTCATTTATTAAAATGATATTAAAATTATTGCTAATAGTAATATGAACAGCCTGTAATTTCCTGTCTCAGCACTAACACGCAAGAATGAAAACAACATTTGAAAAAGCCCTTTTAATTAATTCCGAGAGGAACTGATCTTGCACAGCAAGTGATCTAGAAGGGGGGAAAAAAACGAATGGGAAGATCATGCAATTCCCTCAGACTTTTACTGTCAGCAGACAATGTTAGACCAACAATGCAGTATGGAAAAATCAAATATAGTGGCTTACAAGAGTGACTGTGTGGAATTAGATTCAAACTCAACTGGCGTCAGTAGACAAAGTTAGAGAAATGTTGCCCCACCACGTCACAGCCTCAACGAGCAAAAGCCAGGACTTGCTCGAATTTTAAACGAAGGCCCCGAAAGTCTCCACTCCAACGCGCCATCTCAAGCACTTAGAATGCAGTACCAACCATGCATCTGAAGGGGGGGAAATACATCGGAACACCCCAGGATTCAAGATTTTAGCCATGATATATTCCATTGATTTGATCACCACACTATCAATCTGAGGAATTTCCCCAATCCTAAAACTCCTCAGTTGCTGACACTACAGAGCTGACCGCACTTATCATGAAGGCAATTCAATTACCATAAAAAAAGTACATTAGGAGTGATAAGGGTAAAAATTTGTGTCACGTGGGTCTGCCTTAATGTCTCAGATGCCTACAGATGCTAGTCAATATGTTAGTACATTTAATTCGTCTTAACCTTAACCTAAAGCCTCCCAGCCAAACAAATTGTTATTGTCAAATAACGTCCATACAGACTGACATCTTCCAACCACCCCTTCCCCCTCCCCAGAGTCCAAAATTTCAAGAAACAACTTTTGAGCATTTCTTCAGATAACTTTAAGGAAGTCTCTCAGGGAGAGATCAAATTGGGTTCTTGGTAATTGGTTGACTCCCACAAACGAAAAACAAACTTTTTTTTTTTTTAATTCTGCCTTTTTTCTGCACACCCTAAATACAATGTGGATTTACGCCATGCACTTAGCTGGAGATTCAACACAGCACAACCTCACAGGCCTGGGTTTGTTTGTTTTGATTTGAACTTCTCAGCTTTGAGACAGCCCCACCGCAGGCCTCCTGCAGGGTTTCTCTGCCTTAAAACTCGACCGCTTGTCGTCCCCCCACAAGCACTCGCCCATGTCTGCTTGCCTCTTTCAGTTTTGCCATGCAGCCTCTCTCCTTTGCTCTCTTCTTGCGCAGTTGGCCGGTTGCATACCACCTCCCCCACCCACCCACCCAGTCTGTCTCCTCCAATGCTGTCAACACTGGTGTCGCAGACACTAAAAGCAGCCAATAAGGACACGTGGAGTGGCCTGCAGCTAGAGCTCAGCTGCTCGTTACCATAGTAACAAAATCTAGTTTCGTATAACAGAAACTTGGCTGACACGACAGTGGTAGTACATATAAAACGCTTTTTTTCATTTCTACGTGCAAAAATTATTTCAAATGTGAGAATAAGCAAAACACCATAAAAGATTTCGAAGAAAGAAGTACAACATTGTTAAAAAAAATATTTGGATCTAGGGTTGCCACCCTGCCAGTGTGTTACAGGACATTCCGGTATTTTTATTTACTTTGAGCCCCTGTTTTTCTTTGGAAGATTTACAAAAGCAACTATTGGAAATTTTCCTAAGAATGTATCACGACAAAAAAATGTATATAACACGTTGTAAGTTTAAGAAAATTCACTACCTGTGTGTATGCATAGGTGTGTGTATGTGCGTGTGTGTAGCCTAATTAGCTCATTTGTGTGAGCCTAGCTGGATGGAAGTGGGGGGGATAACCCATCATCAATGTTTGATTTCTTATTGGTTTCAGTGGGCTTGGTCGATGTTTGGACTGAACTGGGTGAGAAAGTGGCAGTTCTGTTTTTAATAACAACGCCATCCTTTCGACAAGACTTCCACCCAGCAGCAGTGGTAGTCAGCATGCCACTTCCGTCAATTTAGGTTTAATGCCGTTTTTAACAGCCATGCGATGACCCATCTTCGCGTCACAGGGCAAAAAGCATCACAAAGAGGCCACTCTACCAACAGCAGTGCTGCAAAACTGCTGACAGCGTACCCTTATTCCCAAAAGGTGGTTAGGGTTTCGAGCCAGTTCCTAGGTGATCGGCATACACAAGAATGGTCACAGGAGTCGACGTATGTTTTAAGACATGCCCATGGATGCCATACTGGCTGCATGCTCGCACAGGCCGAAACATGACTAATGAGGAGTCCCCGGGGTCAGGGTGAGGGCAGAGGGACGTGAGCGGAACTGGGTAGGGGAATGAGGCGCTGCTCTGCAGAAAGAAAGAAAATGCTCTGGTAGCACCTCCACTTCACCAACACTTGGCCGGACCATCAGCAAGTGTACGACAGCCTGAGCAAAACACAGCCCTATTCCAAAGGCAGCCCCTTCAGCACAGGTAGAACAAAGGCTGTTTAGTCAGAGCACTCAGGAGTATGGTTCCCGCACTTAAAGCCTGCCACAGGGTCTCATTTAACAGTGCGCAAAACTGCCAGGTTTCGCTGGATCGGGTGAGCGCTTGCACGGGGCGGACAGAAACGATGCAACGCAGCCTCCCATTCGCTGGATTCTCCTCAGTGGCTGGCCAGGACCGAACCACAGCGAGTGTCTCATTTAAAAGGGCTGCTGCCTCACATCCTTTGTCCCCCAGGTGGATACCATCTAATGAGGTCCAGTCTCCAAATTTTACAAATTAAAGCTTCCCTTTGAAATTTTTAAGTTTCTAAAAGTCCTATAAAATCACAGATGAATCCCCTTGATGTTTTTGACAAGCTATTCTTACTTAAGTAAAAAAAACACATTAAAGATATATTCACGTTATATCGAACTAAGGGGTTTGAGGGCATAAAACAAAAGCCTATGCATTAACTCAGATTTGAACAGTGCTCAACTACCAGCTGCTATCAGTCGCACCAGACCCGTCCTTCTGAACTCCAAGCTAGCTGAGGGTGGCGGTCTGGGGAGATACAAGGCCAGATCAACATAATTCTGCTTCTGCGTTTGAAGATGAACCCTGCAAGAAAAGAAAAAAAATCGGTGGGGGAGGGGGGCACATACTAACTGTGTACTAAACTTACATCTGCAAAGTGGGTAATTATCGCAGCTGCTAAAGAGGAGCTCAATCAGCCACACCGGCATCACACCTCCCACCTAATGAGTTCCCACTCCTGATAAACAATGGGTCCCTCTCCTAACTGACTGATGTTGCTTCCATTTACCCTTTTCCTTCTAAATCAACACACAACCCATAACACGCATAAACATTGCTTGGTCAATATTGAACTACCATCTATCTCATCAATTTAGTTTTGGAATTTTCTCCAAACTAAATTATTCAATTCGTCAGCTAGTCATTGAACAAATATTTGGGCTATAAAGTTTTGTTGCTTTTTAGAAATGTTTGACAGGTATAAAGCTTCTATGAGTTATATCAGTTGATTATAAAAACTGTGGTCACTGGGTATATTGTAATTTGAGTCCCTTACCAGTGTAAATAGCTTTGTCTATCCAAAAATATATCTTTAAGAAGGCATTTTAAGAAACTGGGATGTAATTAAATTACTTGGATTGTTTTTTAATTGCTACAACTTAAAGCATAAAAATGGTAAATTACACCTCTACTGCAGCTCACAAAAGGCAATAAGTATTTTTACAGCTCTGTTGAATCGGGCGCATCATAAATTGAATATCCATAACATGAAAGATGGGTTCTTTTAAATGGAAATCAAAGAACAGCTACATTTGATCTGATTAAATAATTTTATGAGACAACTAACCCTCTCACTTCCGCCCTAATGCCAATGACAGAGGCCACATAAGCCGATCTACAGCACGAAAACAAAACGTTTAAAAAAAGATTTTAAAATCTGCTTTGCAATGGTTTTTACAGCTTTTTTTACTAGACTCTCAGGAAGTGAAAAACTAATTTGAAACAAACTTGTAAGCCAGCGACTAAGGTTATGGGGGCCACACAGTTTGATTTACTGAAGTGCCACCTCAATGGCTGCCTTCATAGAATATGTACAGTTCATAAAAGCCCAGATCCCTCCAGTCACGTTAACTTTACACATTGCCACAAGTTTACAATCACATGGAAAGCACTCTGCAAGCATCATAATAATAAAAGTAATACTGTTCAAATACAAAACCAAAATAAAATTTCCCCACCATCGCACACAAATACTTAATTTTTTTTGTTCAGCTTGGCATAGCTTTGTCTGTCTTCTCAGGTGGAGCACGTCTGGATTTGCGACTAATTTCCGCAAACAATATCCCACAACTGAGGGCCAGGGCATCAGGTGTCGAGCTCGGTTTCTGGCTCGAGACGGATACCGCCACCCATTGCTCTAATCAATGACCTACATCAATGAGAGTGCGGGCCACAAACAGCCACTCAGTGGAGCCCATTTAAAGTGATGTTCTGAGGAGTGACAAACGCTGCTCAAGGTTACAACTTCAATAGATTTTGTGTTTTCAACTTTAAAACTAATAACATCCGTCCGACCGTTGAGACAGCGACCAAGCAATGTGGAATCTCAGCAATCTGCTGTGCTAGACACAAACATTGAAAATTACTAGAATACAACAAATATTGTCAAGAATACATAGAGTAACTTCAAACATGGACTATGCACATGCACACATACAAACACATATAGGTTGTATACATTAAAATATTTGCATAGTGCCCTTGAGATATGACAGAAGAAAATAATCACAGGAATAAACGCATTTCAATCCAAAGGGTCTTATGGGAGTCTGCTTTGCTCAACAACAAAAGTAAATTCTTTGCTGAATAGGATTTTCTGACTCAAAGTCCTGCAAAAAATATTCAAACAGTATGAAGTCCCACGAGAATAAAATCGTGATGCTGACAGGACAGCCCGAATCTCTCTCTCTCTCTCTCTATCGCTCTCTCACACACACATACCCCTTTGCTATCCCAGAATCCACTGGGTTTTTTTTATATCAGGCATTCCTAAATTGATTTTAATAGTACCCATGCCTAGGAGCATGCAAAAAATTAAATTAAATAAATAAATAAAACAAGCAATAGCATAATTAGCAGCCCAAATTCTAAGTAAGCACTAAAATACCATGATACAAACTGCATTTCAGGAAAGCGCATTAAACCAACAGAATTGTTTTGGCTTGCCGTCATGTGTATTTGATTTCCTCCTTCATGAGGCACAAGGGGCCAAAATCCTGAGTCATATCTACGGTGCATTGTCCCATCAATCATTTACCCCTCTGTCTTTTCAGACACGTCATGAATTTTACACAACCCTTCTCTGCGCTGCAGTGTCTTTTTTTTAAAATAGCATTATCAGATAAATCCAATAAAACATTTTGTAGGGACTCGCGTTTGCCAAATATTACAAGCCTGTGACAGGTTATGAGTCAACAATGCCCGCATAAACACACATTATGTATCAAGACAATATTCCTGAAGAAGAAAAAAACACCTGCAAGTTGTGCTACATCTCTCTAAAAGTTTCCATTAATATTTCATGCAAGGCTGCTCATATTCTCTCCATCAAGCCTGGTGCACACTGCCTCCGGAATCAAAGAAATCCAGGCTTTTCTTTCAGAACAAAACCAAAAAGGCTCTTGAGCACCCAACCCCCCAGCCCCTTACACTATAACTTATCCTCATGATCCCACTACAGTGGGGGAAAGCAAGCAAGCAAGCAAGGGGGGGAGGGGGGGCGGGGTAGTTGGAGCAAGTAGTTCCAGCGGCAATGGAGACACGAAAAACCTGGACCGGGGTTGGATAGGCACACACCCCCCACATTAACAACACAGCCACTTCTGTTTCACGTTTCGGCAGGTCATGATTCTCATTTACAAGAGGCGACTGACTCCTCCCATATAATGTAAACGCACCACAAAAAGGGAAGGGGAAGGCGAACGAGATTTAAAAAGGTGGGTAAACTCCCGAAAGCAAAGCAGCTTCCACTAATGTTGAACTGGTCTACTGAATGTAGGACATCCCTCATGTCAACATATTTGTGTGCTAAAATTCATTAGCAAATCATGCAAAAATCCAGATCGAATCAGCCACACCGATGGAATCCAGATCATGGATTTAGCAGATTGTGACCGGGAGATCAGAGCTGCGGCGGACAACTGGCATAACGTTGCCGGTGGATCAAATCATCAGGGCTTCTCTTGGCTCATCGTCATCAAGCAACTTTCTCCTACTGACTTTCTGGCTTGCAGTACTGTTCGAGAGAGACATGCTACTCCTCCAATCAGCGCTGAATTTCTCCAGAAAGCAGTACTAGCCGCACTCACTCACCCACCCACCAACACGTAAAATAATTGATTTCTTTAAAAAGAAAAAAAGAAAAATCTGATCTTCAGGCAATGTCAAACATATTCTACTGGCAAAATGAGAAGGCTCATTAAGGAACTTATGTCCCAAAATAAACCGGACTTAGTCTTAAAGGGTAACAACCCTTCTATATGCAAAAATGTCACTTAATTTCGGCAGAAATTATTGCAGCAATAACGCAGGAAAGTTTTACCATGTAGTAACTGAAAGTTTATCACGGAGTAAAGTTCAAGACCGGCCCATCTTCTGATTAGTTTAAAGATCAAAATGTTTGGGGGAAAGTGTTGCAACCATAAGTTGCAATATTTTTTACCAATAAAAAACTACGTATGCTTCCTTTCATGTTGGAAATCAGGGCTTGTAATCAGCATCCAGCATTATGTCAGTAGCAGTTTGCCACTTTCTTTTTCAGGCAATTAAGCACTGGGGCTGCATTTGTGATCCCTTAACGACTGTGCTGGCTTGCAGAGTAATCGATTCGGAACGTACACATCATCACCTTTAATCAAATCACCCTGACAACGAGACCGGAAACATTTCATTGGGAAAACATGCCCAGAACAGGGGCAAACAAATCTGGGGGGCATTGCATTGTGGGGTGGACTTTGGCGAATCAGCATGTGTTATGTAAATTTGAGTAATTTTTTACAACAGTAAAACATTTTTAGGATAACATTCCCTTGAAGCAACTTGAAGAAAATTGAAGCAACATTAAAGAACCTTTTCGGTCCTCTATGACTGACAAAACTGAAGAGATGTTAAGAAGCAGTTTCCTTCACTAATAAGAAATCATTATAAACGTGTTGTATTCAACCAAGTAGATGAGGTAGCTAGCAACTTTAATCCAAATGAAAATTTACAAAATATTGAATAACCATTGCTAGGCTACTAAAAATACATTAACACAAACCATGTAATGTTTTTTCCCCCCTTTAAGTGAACAATACTGAGGCTGCCATTTGGCACAACGCATTCTTAGGCTATAAAGATGAGGTCTCCAAGGTCAAACAACTCCATGGCGGCTACATTGGCATTGCATGAATCCCTTAAAGCGCCTATATCAAATTTGGTGTTTGCTTACTTTGTACTACTGTTATTCAAGTCTATACATCACCAGATATGAGAGGACTCTTGTGCCCTTAACAATGTATAATTTAGATTACAATATCTGTGGTAATATGACATTTTTTGAAAGAGAATTACCAAAAAATTCAATTATATGAAAATATACATTTTTTATTTATATATATACATAATATTGAAAATGTATGTTTTTCACAAAGTCTTTGTAGTGCTGTAGCTGCCCAGACTGTTGCACCGCTCTTCAAGAAAAAAAAAACGAATATATGCAACATACAGACATATAAACAGATATTTTCCTGTGTTACCTAAAATGTAAACGATACAAACCAACACAAAAAAACTAAGTGGCATCAGCGCACAGAATGGCAAGCAAATACGTGTAAAATAGGTTAGTATTTAGTTTATTAGTAATGAGGATGCAGGAAAGTACTAATATATTAAATTGTGTAAAAGGTCACCCTCGTGATTTTTTTTAAATAAAAAGATTTGGTTTTATAACTATGTAAACGGAGCCATTGTCAAAACACAGAGGACAAATGTATGCAATAGACAAAGCTAAAACAAAATTAATTGCTCGGTTTGACACAATTTTATATATAAATTACACTAAAAACAGAAATGACAGATAAAAAAATGTTTAAAATATTTATTTGATCACTTGCATGTCCTAATCTGGATCTGGTCCAAATAAATCCTCGGTCTCGGAGTCCACAAAAATCCTCTGCGTCACAAAGCACTTCCTCCAAAACATCGTCTACATAAAGATACCTCTTCGAAGAACTAGCCATTTCAAAGAGATGAGCAGGGTAGTAATACTTAAAAGGTCATTTTGTTAGCGTATTTGGGCTTGTAGCTCAGCGGGGACTGTCAAAACCACCTCAGCTTCACAGCACACGTTTTTGTGTAATTAGCTTGTTACCATCCCCCGACCGTTGTCTCATAAACTCCTCCCCAGAAAGGCACAATCGCCACATACAGAACAAGCTTATTTTTTCCCCCATAACTAAACCAATAATTTTTCTAATACGGAGTTAAATTTGAACGCATTTCTTTGTACAAAATAAAACATACTTTCTATCAGCTCAGAATCCATAGATTTCGAAAATGACAATCATTTTCAAATAATGTTGCTTATATCTGGTCTAAGAAGAAAATATGCACATTTCTGAAAATACACACATTAGCATGACATTGCTCTACTAGGACTGCCAAAACAAGACAACGAAGATTTATCATAAATCCCAGAACGGATTTTCATGAAACTTTACCAATTAGAAGAGAAACACTGATTTATACTAACGTCTCTCAAAAGACTTGATAGGTTGTAAAATTGTGGGGGGCAACCATTTTCCATAGTTTTTTCTGAATGGCGCGTTATGAAGACAATGTAATGTTTTTAGGTTTTATTTAGTGGGTAAATTTTTTTTAAACCTATTTTCAAATTTTATGATCGTGGAGGCTGGTGCTCATACCACTGGGGGGAGGGGTAGTTTTGAAGACTTAAAGGTGAAAGACAACCAGAGAATAAAGGCTACATTACACAATAAGCATTTAAAAATAAAAACTGAAGTAAAATAAAGGTCCCCGTGTACAAATGCTATACAAAATCCTACCGTATCGAAACGCCAACCCCTACCCAACCCTTGGCCAAATGCAAACGGGCTGAAGTTGTGTCAAGGCTTCGCACCATGCAAGACTCTGGCGGCTCATGCTACCCAAGTAGTTTATCAGGGCTGAAGCTCCCCGTTTGCAGTGCAGAGAACATTACCTTCTCAAGCCAACCTACACCCAAATGAGAACAGTGAATGCAGCCACTTTAAATGACGCACATAGCCAGTATGTTTTGAGTCCTACTCAACAGAAAAAAGATTAAATAGCATCTTATGTACAAGGACAATTTAAGAGCTGATGCTCGACCTCAAATGCCCCCTCTCCCCAAATTCTGTCATGGCAGTGTTGTCAACCAACCGACACATCATTCACCTATCTACAGTCTACAAATATTTAGGTAAATGGATTTCTTCCATTTAAAAACCCGGTCCTAAACAAAGTAGCTTCATGAAACACCACCCGGTCACAAGCAGGGACATTTCTGGGCCTAATTAAACACAGGGGTGGGAGATGTATATATCTTCTCAGAGAAGCACCTCCATGCATGATTTGTGAGGAGCCTCTTCCACACTGCTGTACCTTGGCAGGCTTCCTCTGTTGTTCCCCTGGCAGGCCACAACTCCAACCACCCCACCCGACAGTTTTTCGCTTCAGCAGCAACAAGGCGGGGAGCGCGGGTGTTGGGTTGACCCGGGTTAAACCAACGGCTTACGGCACGTCCCGACTTCCGCAAGTATTTTTCACTTGGATGCCTCATAGGAGATTAAATGCTTACAGATTAAATAATTCATGGTACTTAATAAATTAGGTCTGATTTAATAGACCTGTGGGGAGCGCCCCTGGTAAACGTGCTCTGCCGCTGTGAAAAATGGACAACAATATCCACTCCAGGAACACAAATTTCAAAACTATATTGACACGCCAGCCCAGCTTTTTACACATGAAGATTTCAAATCAGTTCTTTCATAACACCTTTAAAAGTGGCATAAATGTATTTTTTGACATATTAAATGTTATCTTTTCATCTGACAAGACCTTAACAGTGCATATTTGAAAAGTAGAAAACTGAAGTTGACATTGAGAGAGAGATATTTGTGGAAAGTCAAGCTCAATCTCTGTGACTGATGCTGTACAAAATAAGTTTGAACAAGAGTTCCACCCCATCCCCTGCAATAGTCCTAACGAGCAAGTGTGAAACCTACTTCTTTTTGGGCTTGGGCATGGCGGGAGCGACGGCATCCTTGCGAGGCCGGCCACGGGGCCGCTTGTCCCTAGGGGCCGGGCTGCCCGCCGGTGTGGCCCCCCCGCTGCTGGGGGGTGGCGGTGATGCTCCTGGATCAGAGGCCTCCTGACTCTTGTCCTCTGATGACATTCTGGGAAGAGAGAGAAAATGTTTGATTTTTTTGTCAGCCCTGCAACAAAGACCATTTCAACTGTGAAACATCTAGACTCAAGAACTGATAAACAAAAACAGTATAACAGGAAAAAAGTTTTAATTATCATTAGTTTTAATAGCTATTTAAAAAAATGTAGAAACGTGAAAGAAATGTTAGCCTTTTATGCCAGTAAGGCAAGATCGGCTGAGACTTACCTTTTAGCTATGCCTTTAAGCATTTAGCTATATTGACAAAAACACTCAAATTAATAATAGGAAACAAATTAAATTTTAAGTTCTCCCTTCATATACATCCTATTTTAGGGCTTTAATTTGACCCAGGTAAACATTCAAAGCAAAAAGAATCAATTTCTCCGCATAAAACAGAGCTTTAATCCACAATTCAGTAAATCCGGACCAGAAACAGCAGCAGAGCTAGCATTGTGATAATCTTAAGAAAAGCAGGGAAAAACACTTTAGCCCCCTGAACCAAGGTAGTGAGTGATGTTGAAGTGTTGTCAAAAAGCCCTGAATCCTACTACAATGCTTATCAGGAGAAGGTGAAAGAGCAGGTGCAGCAGAACACAAAGCAAGGCCACAAATGTCTTTACTGTACTGAAAGATTCACCAAAAATAACACTAAAAGTTTATTATTAATAATAACAACAACAACCAAGTTTTATTTTTTTCTGTGTTTTAAACCCGGTCCACCTCACTATCCATACTGCTGCATGACAATTATTAAGCCCAGTGTAGGGGTTTTGGGGGTGATGGGCAGCAGCTTCCTTCCTGCCAGACTCCCTGTGGGGGCCAATTGTGGGGGTGGGTGGTGTTAGGGGGGTTGCCCACGTCGTCAGTAATGGCACCGGGAGCAGCTGTACTGAGACAAGGGCCCAAGAACGCTCTGCCTGTATGGCGCCACTCATCTCTATGGAGCCCTGCTTAAATTAATTTAGCAATTTTTCAGCCAAGTCACGCTGGGAACGAAAAAAAGGGAAAAAACGACCATCCCGCAGCGTTTCTCTACTACTGCTTATTTGAATGTTGATTTACTCTCGGCTTCCTTGAGTCTCTGATGCACAAACACTAGACTGCCCCGCCCATCCGCTGCTTTCCAAAGTATGTTCAATTTTAAAAGAGAGCTTTTTAAATTGCTTGACACTAAACTTTTTTTCTAAATTTGAGCCAGCCCTTGCATCCTCAAGTCTTACCTTCCATCCCCCAAGAGAAGCAATTTGGTCCAGTTCAATAACTTCTCAGACTCTTGGTTAAGTTGGTTCTGGGGTGGCACAAGCTGCAAACACTGACAAGATGGTGCATTTACAGTGCCAATTCTATTTTTCTATTCTATTCCATTCAAGACAAAACTCTAAGAGTCACACTGCCAAAATTTAACTATTGTGCTTCTAAATGTAGCAAAAGCAAGATTCAACCACAAACCCAAGCCACCTAGAGGGATGAGTTCTGCCCCCTCCCCCACAAGGCATGGCAGACACTGGCCCTAACGAGCGAGAGTGAGACCTAATTCTTTTTGGGTTTTGGGCGCTTAACTTTTCCAGCACTGGAGGAGCTAAAGCAAGGTTGCCATTTCAACTATAGGTACCAGGCTGTAGGATCACCTCTTCACTATCCAGCTCCATCACACAATACATCCGAGGGTGGATGACTAAGAAAACGACCAATTGCGATTTTCAACTCGTAACTGCAGGTGCTGTTGGATTTTTGCAGTGTTTGGGGAAATTTTAACAACATTTTTTTCAGGCCACAAATACTACAATTACATTTGTATGAATTGGCAAGAAGGGATTGGGGGGGTGTTCTCCCCCACCAAAAAAAATAAAATAAAAAGAACACATAAGCAATTGCACACACAGGCAAACCTTCTCGCATAAAACAGTATTGTACCTCAGTAATCAATCAGCACATTCAATTTTCCATTCTTCACCTTTAGAAATCTTTTCCCTGAACCATCATAAATATTTTTTTATTCATTCCATCATTATTAATAAAGTGTCAAGACTGCCAGTGGCCTTTCTGATTTCATTTTAATTACCCTGCCAGTTTACACTGGCGGTTTAAATTCAATAACTCATTCTTCACATATTTTCAAGGCTAGCCTTCACACAAAATTTCACTCATAGAAAAGGACCGTATGAACTCTGATCTTTTGTTCAATCTCTTGTTGGAACGTGCATTTTGATGAGACGCATGAATATTTTCACTCACCTAGCCTTGTGTAAAACTTCTGAGCCATGTCCAACTATAGCAGTAATTAACATCATACACAACTCCCCCAAAGAAAAACCTATAGTACAGTGGATACGAGAAAGGCCCACCACATATTTTTTGCAAGTACATGTATCCTTCATGAACCTCTCATGTGCAGGCTGTTCAGCCTGCAGCGTTTAAAAAACATGGGTGGCCCAAAGGCAACTAGGGTTGGAGGAGACTAGTCACGCTTCCTCACACCCAATGTGTGGAGGCAGGATTCGTAGAGATAAGAGATTTATTAGTACAATTGATGACTTCAAAATAGATTTTTTTCCATGAACATACATTCTACTATACAACTTGCTTTCACCTTGACAAGCAGTGGACACCAGTTTTTTCCTCCCCCTTCCTTTACTTGCGGTGCTCCACCCTAATCAGAGTTATGTAGATGTTTCATGCAGTCTCGTCTAGTAGGTACATTTTTAAAAATTTAAATGAACACTTCGCTAAACTGAACTAATAAAATGCAAGACAATGTTTTCTATCACTGAAAAGATTTCGTGAAGAAACCCAGATAAGTTAATAGCATCGTTTAAGCACCTCCCTGAAATTTGAATATTCAAGTTATTCAAAATTATATAAAATCTCAATTTATACAAACTAAACCATGTGACATTACTAATCTTTACAAAACAAACATGCTACTACTAACTGGAGGAGCTTTTAGTAGACCTCTCACTTCATAAACTTTTTAGATTTGTTGGTTTAATGCTAGAAAATTTGGTTTAGCGAGTTAACACCATGGATATATTGTTTGTTTCATATACCATTCATAAATACCATACAGTATATTTACTGTATGCATATACCGTAGACAGCCATGCAACCTGTTTAGCAAGCCAGATAATTACATAGACACCACCATAACAAGCTTGCTTCAAAGCTTTTGTCAGACATGATTTTAGAGTAATTAAATAGGAAAAGCAAATGAATCTAGCAGGCACACCAATTCTAATTCAATAATTTGTGGTGACCAGTCTGACAGGACATATTCCTGTGGGCATGAGTACATAGACAAGCTGTCAGACACAGAAAAGGGCCCACAACGCGTGCGACATCACTGAATTAATGAAACTACTCAACGTTACGAAAGTTCAAACTCGTGTACCTTGCTCACTTCGAAATGTATGACGTCTCACAATAAAAACACCAGCTTAAACCTCTAGGGAGGAAAATTCAAGTTAGAGTGGCAGGGCTAACAACGAAGACAGGCCTGACAAGAGACAACATGACTGACTTTCCTCTCAAGATAGCCAGCCCATTCTATACAATGACTGAGGTATAGCCTTGATGAACTGTAGGGAATTAGCTGACTTTCAAGCTTAACAACTATGAAAAGCCACACTCATATTAACATGGCCTGTGTTCCATAGCCAAAACCTTATAGACAAAAAACTAATGAAGAAAGTATCTAAACCTCAATTCACCTAAAAAGAGTCAATGACAATGGGGGCCTGTATATTCTGTTCGCTTTAGTGGTAGATATGTGTCTGCAAGGAAGCATATCCAGTGTTAGTAGGTGACTGTTTGCAATACCTTGGGAGAAAGATACATTTCATACCTGTGATCCCGCAAGTACAAAAAATTACAGATCCATCCAACAGACTCAGTTTATAGCTGGAAAGACGGCATATCAAAGACACGGCATATCAAAAAGACACCTCACAAAGTTTCTAGCAAAGATGTCATTATTTTGTCAGACAATAAATGTACTGTAAATTAATAGGTGAAAACTATTGTAAACTATGAAAATAACCTGTAACTCAATGGCATTATCAATGCGAAGCAAGACAGAAAGTGAAGTTATTAGCTATAGTTATCTTTACAACTGGGAAGATGGCAAAAAGTCAAGGCAGTAGAAATACATAAATTATATCAAGATACACAAACACCTAGCTGAGGAAGGTATAAGCCATTATTAGTTTCCAGTACAAAACACAATAACAGGGCTTATGCATATGGCCAAGAGTCAAAGATTCAACCTTCTAAACCCAGTTGGAAATAAAAACAATTTAATAAGAAATAAATGTTTATTCACCATCAACGTAGAACAGGATGCTCCTGGTCTGACACTTCTAAAGAAGGATGTATCGGCTGCAGTAATCACCGGTACGATCAATTTCCTACATTTAAGCTGTACTATAGAAAGTTTGAACTTGCAGTAAACTATTGGCCCAACCCGTAGGGAAAAAGAAATTAACTGAATCCTTGTACCAGTACTCTTGCGTAAACTTACTGGAGGACAAAGTGCTGTACCCCTCAAGCCATTACCTAAAACATTTTATTTTTACTGAAAGGTTGTAGTAAACTAGAATTTATTTTTTAATGGTCTATTAGTCTAAAACCTGAGCAGAACATGAAAGGAACATTTAAAAAAGCACCAGTTCATGTACACAAGGATGGGCGTATGGATAAAATTTACCTTTATGAACCAAAAACCTGCAGATAAAGCACATTTCGGCTATTAACTGAAGTGTGTTAACAACGGGACAGTTTAACCACTGATTGTTCACTGAATGGCCTGAGATGAGGATGGTGCTGTCCAAAGAGACACTCGAATCGATCATCAAGGTAGCGGTTGAAAAACTCACAAGAGCACGAAGCACCACAGAGAGTGCCATTGATTTAGCCAAAGAACAATTTCTGTCGATGGAAACCCTGCCTGTCCAACAATAAGTTTTACCCCCCCTGAGGACTCAAGTACGAGCCGCCGCGCTTCCTGTCCTTCTCTCGGCCTGCACTCTCTTACCTCCAATCAAAAGCCTCTCTCTCCCACCTCTATGTTGCATTTTTGTTGACCTACCGATCACACCTCTCTCTTTCCGCATCGTGGCTTTCCTCTCTGGGCCCTTATCCTCTTCGCTGTGTCTGCTCTGTGGTAAATAACAAGCCAATTACCGTATGAGGGACAAAAAAGATAAAAAAGATAAAAAAGTTTCCCTGAACACACCACAGGTTTTCTTCTGCTTCTAATTTTCACTCCCCTGCTCTTCTCCTGCAATTCTTCCATCACCTCCAAGAGCTTGGGATTTAACCACCATGATAAATGCCTGCACGTCACACATGCACTAATATATAGGCCACTGACACTGGGTACTCAGTCCAACAATCCAGCGAAGTGGCAGGAGGAATGAGGTCCTGAACGGTGACGTGGTCACAAGAGCTGTACAATGTAATTACAAAGTTTCACCAATCCATCTGAACTGACCCGGATGCAATTAATTTTGGTATCAATCGTAGTTAATGCTACTCATTTCACCATTCTCTCAAGCCACCATGTCACACATGTAGATTATACAAATCAACAGGCTAATACGCCAGTTCCAAACAACTAGCTAACCTAGCAATTTGAGACTTCATGAATGAAGAAAGGAAGCTAAATTATTTTAGTTATAATAAAGCTGGGTTTGTGAAATGACAAAACTGAAGTCAGAGTCAACTTCATGTGTATGAGGATGAAACTGAATTGTCAAATAATATGGTATACATAAAGAACTAGGATTTTGTTAGTGACAAATGCCCTCATGTCTGTAAACATTTTTAAAATGCTTATTCATTGAATCATACAGGCACTACTTCTAATCCTTCACGGTTTTTCTTAAAATGTCATTTCTGTTCCAAGTGCCTGAAGCAGCTCCAACGTTATGCCCAATCTGAGGGGCAATCACCCTCTACAAAAATAAATGGCGATGTTACAGGAAACCAAAATTAGTCAACAAAGCTTTTCCAGTAAACAAAAGAGGAGAATCATCAAACGGAGTCACATGTAAATATCTTTTCCCCCTCCCTTTTTTGGATTGCGTAACTACGCTTGTTCAGGGGACTGCTCGA
This sequence comes from Hiodon tergisus, assembly GCA_025775045.1. Lineage (NCBI taxonomy): Eukaryota > Metazoa > Chordata > Actinopteri > Hiodontiformes > Hiodontidae > Hiodon > Hiodon tergisus. The sequence continues at coordinate 27,955 of JAOVYW010002326.1, forward strand.
CTGACTTCATACTGAGGTAAAAAAAAAAATGGTGGTGGTGCGGGGGAACTTCTGCTTTCCCAGAATTATTTTCTCAACAGAATTCCCCTCCAATTAACTTAATTTACAATTAGGGTTGAAAACGATTGGAAAATTTCCAGTAAAGAAATTTCCGGAAACATTCCAGAATTTTGACCAATTGCTTGTGCGTTTGCTCATTTTTAATCCATGCACTCTTTTCTGCCTTTACAGTAGTTTATATCCAACGTGTCTATAGCCCCTTGCCCAACGATTTATTGAGCAAATTTACAAAATCTGCAGGACAAAAAGTGGATTTCCATCCACTCCAAATTCTAGCATTAGAATGTACATTGTTCACAACAAGCATTGTAACAGAACAAATATCCTGAATTGTTCAAAATAATATTACCGTCTTTGATATATAGTGGACATTGAAAATTTATAGAATTACCATTTAAAAAATTGTATTCAGTTTATGTACAAGGATAATTTTCAAAAACGAAAATACAAAACTCATTACTAAAAACCGGGTCTCCAAAAATAATGACAATAAATTAACTTTTTTCTTTTCTTTTTACAATTTAGTTCTCTGGGTGCATTACACATCTTGGGAATAAATTTTAAATTAACATGTGTCGGCTATTCAACATTGAGGTTTTCCTAGTTTGTGCAACAAGGCTTTTGCTCATCCAACTTGCATGTACAAGTTGGTCACAAAGACAAGCTCTCCAGTGACTGCAGATGTTAAATTTGCAGTTCCAGTCCTCGCCTGACACATGGTAGTACTACCACAGTCATTATTGGTGGGAGGTAAAGGTGCAACACCACTTCACACCCAAGCACTGCCTTTCCAGTTCTCGTATGTTCTTGCGAGACCTACATCTGGAAGACTGTATAAATTGATTGGCTCCTATATTGGTCCAAATCCAGCAAACAGTAGATACTGCAAAAAGAGAAACCATTGCTTTATTCAAGCTGTTGTGTACAGTCTCGTTGCTAAATGGTTGCTGTGAGTGAATGAGCCTAGCCTCTACCAAACAAATTAAATTATGTTTAACAGGTTTCCATAATGCTTTTCGGAGAAACTCCAAATCTAAAAACTTATTTTAAAAAAATTTTGACATCTCAGCACGCCAAGTTTAGCTACAACATTTTAGTATTTAAGCACGTTATCAAGCAGCAACCATTCGCCTAAATCCATTTGTCAATAAGGACTTTTTAAAATATATTTGATTGGCCTTTTTTGAGGGGTGAACAGCATTTAAAGCGTTTATTTGCATTAGAAGAGTTTGTCTTTAAATCCAAAAATTCTAAATCCCCATAAATTCTCGTGGAAATTCTACCCACTGAATTCAAGAAATTTTCATCCCAATTTACAATACAAGTTAAACTACTACTGGGTCCATCAGATGCTAAAAGTAATATCATTAGCACCCAGGTTCACATAAAAAAATGTAACATTTGAAGTAGACAAGATTAGAGGTAAAGGATGATAGAAGACCTGCAGAAGACAAACAGTGCTCCAAAACTGCATTGAACAAAGCTCTAAACATCTGAGTTTCTTAAATATTTAGTTGAGTACTTAAGGCGGAGTGGCATCTGTAATATGTGTTAGAAGTAGTCAAATTGCCACTGATTACTACCATGAAACAGCCAATGCAAGCGATTACACAGTAGTTAATAAAACAAGAAACTGTTGTACAATATCGTGAAAAGCAAAAGTTATGATCGACTAAATTCAGCACAGGGTTGGGAATGCAGCGATTCCCATCAAGTTGTAATTCTAAGTGTAAATATACATGGGAAACACTTTGATGGCTTAGATCATTTAAAATAAGATTTCATGCATTTGAATTGATCTGGCATCTGGGAATGACTGAAAGATGTATATGTACTCACAGACAACTGAACAAACTAGGAAAAGTCACCACCATCTTACAAAACCCATCAAGAACATTTTTAAACCAACTAGATGATCCTGGTCATACTTATGACCCTCTTTGAGTGTGGCGGAGCCGAGATGCATTAGCAAAATTGTCTATCCCAAATTGGGGAGCAAAAAATACAAAAAAATACAGCTCGTCCCTACAACTCCCACACGGTGAGGAACTGTGACTAGGCTCCTCCAATTCTTGTCAACTTCGAGCCACCAGTCTTTTTTTCGCCCACAGTACAGGCTGCATTACCCTATACAGGAGATTCAGTGCTTATTGAAGGACAGCCATGTCTCACTGATACTGCTAGCCCTCAGGTGTGCAGGAAGCCGGTAAGATTAAAAATTAGATTTAACCCACCCCAGCCTGAGTGGACTTGAAGTGGCAAACTCCAGCTCCTAGGGCTCAATCTGTACTCAGGCAAGTGCCTTTACTGACTGAGCAACTACATTTTTAAATAAACTAATAATAGATTATCCAATTCTTGGGATAGCAGTGCCTTCAGGTGGGTCATTTAGTACACAAAAATAAAAACACAACTGGTTTGGAGGAGACCATCATACTTCCTCGCCCTGTGGTGGCTGGGTTCACAGAGAACGCTTCAGCACAATCAGAAAGGCACGTAACGGTTCCAAATAAATATTTTAAAGGCCAAGATGGCCACACTCATGACTTAGTACTACTTAATACTACATTGACCTAGATTTCTAATAGAGCTGCACACTTGATTTGCCAAGCAAATTAAAATCATAGGATAATGAATCAACAAACTAAATTTAAAATGTGATCAGTCGCAATTTTTTGTATGCACTGGATACAGTTCCAGCAAGTACAATCCACTATGACTTCCTACCTAATTCCATCCTTTGTGTCTTGTTTTCAGGGTGAAGTGAAAACCTTCATTAAATAACTAACTTTTTTTTTGTTTTTATATATAAATAAATAAATAAAAGGAGGGAGTGATAGGTAACGACTTTGGCTCTGTAAAATATATTTTTAATAAGTACGTTCTGGCAGTATCTAATTGGAAAAAAATTGACCATACCTCAAACTAATTATAATTTACAAACTTTTTGGAGCTATCGGTTTGACACAGCAAGTTAATCAAGCATTTATATACTTAAAATTAGCTACCAAGAGAAGTATTGGAATGAGTGGCTTTAAAATAAAAACTAATGTGGAAAGTCCCGTCGTGTCTTATAGATGTGGAATGTCCTATTGTGTTTTATCCCAAATATGTTCCATGAACTACATTTACTACTCGTAAAATAAACGAAATTGGAAAGACACCATCAAAACAACGAATATGTGGTCCGAGTAATATGGAAAGTTACACAACTTCAGCATCACCCCCTCTCCCCACAAAAAAAGGTAAGAAACAATTGATTTACTTAATCCAATAAAGATACATTTTTATACGATGTCTGCTTGAAGTTTTTTCATAAACTCTTCTGCATCGAACTTGTACCATTTATAGTTATTTCGAATGGTCATTCGTAGAAGTTGATGCTTCGCGGTATGCATTACAGGATTACCGTTTTGTGGACTTTTGTCCCTTTGCGGCCTAGGTAGTTTAGACTATTTTACTGTGTCGCTACACGTAAATAAATAAAAAAACATACGAGCCCCTAAACAGTAGAAACAGATTTGGTTTATGGTGCTACCATACAAACAGAAATGATCGCAAACCACTAATATAAAATAAATTGCGTTATTTTACAAAATCTTAATTATACTTTGCACAAAGTAAGGATATACTTCAGTATGAACTGGAGGTTGTTATTATAACAACCAGTTATTTGATGCCTGTAATAATTCGTTGTCATTCAAGCTATCACATTTAGCTTAGCACTGAGGTTCGATCAGTTCCGAGCAACGCACTGACGACCACGTAGAGCCTTACGCATTTACCACAGTGACGTTCAGACAAGAAAATGGATATTGTACGCCCTTTAACATTAGTGGAAATTGCTATTGCTGTTGTTATTGCTATAGCGTTGTGACCCCCCCCCCCCCCAAAAAAAAATTAATTAAAAAACATAAATAAAATACTGACACTAAAAGCGTTTCATCCGCAGTTTCCAGATCTTTGTTTAACTAAACAAAGTTCTGCGCAAAGTAATATTATTCCAGAAACCAATAGCATATGCCATAAGTACCGCCACTTAAATATATATTGTAACACGTCAGACGTTCGGTGATAGTAGATCCGGAGCTTAAACTGAATGACAATGAATTGGCCTCCCTGTATCTCTTAATTCTAAGCAATTTAAAAACAGGCTACATATACATATATATATATATATATATATATTTGTTTGTAGAACACTAAAACAATGCCACGACTATCCGTTGCCTTTAATGGGTTACCATCAAGACAATTCAATTCAGCCTTTCATGAGAATTACTCTACAACTGATATGACAAAATGCAACCATCTTCATAATACACATTTTATAAACCCGCATTGGTATTAAAGCTGGTAATTGTGTGTGTGTGTGTGTGTGTGTGTGTGTGT
>JAOVYW010002326.1:32506-48082 GCA_025775045.1 Hiodon tergisus
CATAATACACATTTTATAAACCCGCATTGGTATTAAAGCTGGTAATTGTGTGTGTGTGTGTGTGTGTGTGTGTGTGTATATCTCAATATGTGTTCAAAATAATAATAACAGGCTCTGCATTTAACTAAAGAGAATTGGTTGTTTATTCGACGTAAACGACATGTTTTGGCCTTTTCTTGTTAATAAGAAATACAAAATAACCAAAAACTTCCGATAATATACGATTAAATAAATAAGAAAACCCTGGTATGCGTGAATTTTCTCTCAAAGACAAGCAGAATAGGCATAGCCACTGTTAGGATGCCGCTTGTTTGTCCATTTCGAAATCACGATTATATAATTTGCTCTATATGTGAAATCAACAGCAAAGATTACTAGTTAATTAGGAAATTTATAAATGCAATTCTCCTTAGAATGACCAACACATTAATCGTTCAACGATTACTGCAATGTATCCTTAATATGTATGATACTGGGGACTTAAAGCCATCGAAATAAAAACAAAACCAAAAACTGTTCGCGGACATAGGATATACAGCCGTGCGGAAACGTCCACCAACAGCACCAATACCAAACGCAGAAAAGCTATCGAAATTTATAATCTAAATAGAAAATAACTAACAAACTTACCTTTAAAACACTAGAAGTTTGGAATTATTGCCTTCATGACCTTTAATGTCATAAAAAAACCGTGACACTTATTTCGTATTTTGAAGGGTTGGGGGTTGGGGGATATCGTTAGATCAGTTTCCAGTCGAAAAATATTCAGGAAACAACCAATGTAGATAATTCGTTTCAAAGGCATACAATAAGGTTATACTCCGATATTAAATACTTCAATGTGTGGCATATGAAAAAATATGTAAAATGGCTAATAACGAAACCAGCTCTCTCCGGGTTTATTAAAGCAGACCACTTTCCTTTTTCTTTAGTACGATGCAAAATACAGAAAATGATATTTTACATCCTAGTCGTATCCTCTTTCATTCTTCGTTGGAAAATCAAGTAAAATAAATCCTTATTTGCCAGTTTGTAGGGGAAAAAACAAGACAATGAAGAAAAACATTCACGAGAAAAGCAGAATGCTTACGAAATTGATGCAATTCTTTTTTTCTTTACAGCTCCCAGCCAACTTATACCAGTATAAAATCCCCAATATAACTTTCACCAAAGCTCTCAAATTAATAAAGTACGTTATGTTTAGTCTTCCGATAAAAGATTCCTTTCTGGATTTTGAGGAAAAAAAAGAGTTTCTTTTTTAAAATCTGAAATTTAAAGTTATTGCATTCACTCCATCATGGTGGCCATGTTTGAGAGACCGAAGCACTGCCTGTCAACGACACTCAGACAAATAGTCCCAGTTAAACTTTAACTTGAGCTTAGAACGTAGGTGTGAGCAGTAAATGTGAGAGGGGTGGAGAGAACGAATAATATAAATTCTATTGTTTTTTTCGAAACGTGTAAACTGCAATGTGTTAATTGTACAACACTAAATGTGTTGTATTCAAATAAAGTCTCGATGACCCTGCGGACGAATACATCACATCATTCTCCAGGTAAAAAAGACTTTTTCAACCATTTGCCAAGAAGTGATCTCTAAAGTATGACATAGATCACCCGGACTGAACTCGTTTTCTTTGGGGTGGTTTGACAAATAGTAAGAATTGTGGACTGGCCTTAATACCGATATAAAAGGTAAACAAAAGCAACTGTAAAGGCTTAAGCCTTCAGTGTTTCTAATTATTTGTATTTAAAATACAATCCAAGTATAAAAATCTTAAGAAAACCTTTGTTCATTTGTTAAATTTAACACTTAAATTGTGTTTCATACAAGTTGAAATAATAAGTTACATTTGACTTCTCTTGGCCTTCATATGTTCTAAAAGGTGTTAGATGAGTAAAGGCATCACAACATAGAAATTATCTTGAGTATAATAATATACTTTATGTTTATCTATATATATATATATATATTTTTTTTTTTTTTTTTCTTTCGAGTAAAAAATCTAATCAGCTATGTAGAAATGACTGTAAATTGTCAGCCTCATTAGGATTCCTCTGACTAAATAAGAGATGTTAACCCGAGTTCAAGGACAGGATGGAGGAAGTCCAAAGGACCCCAGGTGCAGACGGAAATGGATCTCCTAGCTCAAAAGAGGGCCCCTGTCTAAAGAGACAGTACGTTACTGATTCTGCTACGGTATACCCACAGTCTCTGTGCTGTACATTTGCACTGTGTGTTTCAAGTAGGTGTGTGAAAAGGCCTTTTTTCCAATACTTTTTTAGCGGAGAGTGTAAAATATATATGCACGTATGTTTCTATCTTCATGTATTGCATGTTGAGAGACTGCTCATTCAAGAGTGTAAAAGGCCCAAAAGCATGAATCTAATCTCTAAGAAACACTACTGTTCAATGTTGTGTCTTGAGCAGCTTTGTAGATTTTGTCTTCGCAGCACTCCTCCGAAAAACTAGTAAGGAGCCATTATTGGACCAGATCCCAATCTCAGCATATTGTCCGCTTTAAATGAAAACCAGGACATTGCTTTGAAATCTATTATGGATCGTCAGGCAACACGTCTACTTAGCACAAAACGTCTACTACTATTTTTAATAACATTGTAAAGTACGATTAAATAGAACTTGTCAAAAAAATGCAGTCGCATATAAAACTAAACAATGGTATTCTGCATATAACTCACTTCAATTAAAATAAATAAATAAATAAAACAGAAACAAGATGAAGGCTTTTTCCTTAATGAACATCATTTGTTTTTCTTTTAATTCAGCCATGTTGCTTGACAATATATTCAAACAAATGCAATCTCCTTCTAGATACCCCTAAACAACTTAGCCCCTTTGAAACATGATAATTCAAAAGAACAAAAGAATAATAATTACACACAGCCATCAATTGGTAATAATTAGCCCCTTTTGTCAGCCGTCAAAGCAGCCATTCTGCATTCAAGTATCTCAAGCTATACATTCACAAATTACCCTCAGAGGACCTTTTCTGACTACGCACCGCCTCTCGCAAGCGGCCAACCCCGTGTAAGGTCACTGAGCCTAGTTTAGCAGGCAGGTGGTGAGACTTATCTGCCCCCTTGGTATGGTCAAGAAAAATCTGGTCAGACTCCAGAAGTACGTAGATGGTGGTCAGTCTCACAGACGACCCTGGCTAGATCAGTATTTTCTAACATCTGATAGCAAAAATATCACCCACTGGCAGCATAATCTGAGCACAGAATTGCTCAGCTCCAAACTGTACGGCATGTTACCTCCTGCATACAAGAAGGTTTGCGTCCAAGTCCCTTGAACGCATATAGACAGAGAATGAATGTGGTGGACATTGTCCCAACCACACCCATTTTATTCTCACTACTGTGGAAAGAAACCTTGGTTAACAATTAGGCCTACACTATTACATCACAATTACAAAGTCCAGTGACAGCTGCTGGTCTTAATTTGCAGTTTTGTTCCTATTTTGTCAGATTGTATAGGTTATTTAATAGAAATTAGATAATGCACAGCTTTTGCTTTTGTAACAGGTGGAAGTTACTATTGAACAATTCACTCGTTCAAACAATACAAGTTGGTTTTTTGTTTATTTTATGAGGTAAACTTGTGTTTTAAACTAGGTAAAAAAATTTTTTCACTTAGTTTATACAATTACTTTTATTTATTAATGGCTTAAATTTACTGTTTAATGTTGCAAAATGTATGTTACTAACAAACTTGGTTTATTGCTCCTGAAACTTCTAATAACCATGCAGTAGCTAACTTGCTGGAAACATGGCTAGCAATCTGTTATGTCTTTGTATGTTTAATTCATTCATTTTGTTATCTTCTCCCTATGTGCTATACCAGCTCAATGCTTAGGAGATACTCGTACTGATTTGAAATGTTCAAATCAAAAAACAAAAAATGAACATATAACCAGTCTCTCCCTAAAGCTTAGTCAAACTTGTAAATAATATAATACAATTATGAGTCTTTTGTTATACTAGTTTCTTCTCCATCTGTTTGTAACCCTGTGACAATTTAACTGAACAAACCTTTGAAAGACTGCATGCACAACTAAACCCATTCATAACATGGTAATAAAATAAAAGGGGAAAAAACACTTAATTTATAAATAATTCAGGTGAAACTAGCACCTTTGTTGGATGCTATGGTGAAATAGTTATATAAACGGTGGCCCATAAGGGTTAAGCAAACATGCAATCCAAGTGGAGGAGTAGTTCCCCCCCAGAGCATGTCTAGACATACATTTTGGCAACCATCATAGTTCTCCCATCAAAAATCCAAAGTGTGATAATTACTAAAAAAACACCTGGACAAAGAATGAAATCCCGCAAAATCCAGATTCTATAGAGGAGTAACCTGACCAACCGGTCCCTTTGCAAATTTTTTCTGCTGTTGTCCCCACTGTGGCAACAGCAAGCAATTGCATGGCATGGCAAACACCTGTGTGTCATAGCAAGCACCTGCACCTACTTTCATTCATCATTTTCTTTAAAAAAGATTTAAAAAATGCAGCCCTTAGTCCACGTTGTCACCAATGTAGTTTCTGTCTGTCTCCACCGAGGGGTTCCATTGAGATGAGCCTTTACACCCATAGTGGACTGAAACTATTTAATTAAAATTGGTTGCTTCGGGAGGGAGGTGGGAAGGACCATTACTGAAATACCTCTCGTTAAAGTCCTGGTTCTGTTAGATGTTGCTCTGAAATTATAGCTGCTGGTGGGTCAACATTTCAAACCCACTTAAGCCAATACCAGTCTCCCAAACAGCCACACTGTCACACAACTTCTGGGGGGAGGTGCAGGTGTACACATGGAACAGTCAATACTTTGTTCATGACCAGTTTATTTTGTCGTGCTAAAACGCTGCACGTCACATGTACAATGGCTGAGGAGGCTGAACAGCTGCTGTAAATTTGGGTCTTCCAACAACAAATCCTGAATAATAGCCATCTATTCACGGCTAATTAGCCTGTGCAGGATGATTAAGAAACAGAAACCAACATGAGGAAAAAAAACTGGGAAAATAACAGCTACTATTATTTACAGTACAGCTGGTTTTGAGCAAAAGGATGTTAGAAGTCTGGTTCCACAGGACACATTTAGAGCCGTAATTACTGGGTGATTTATAGTTCTACAGAAGACATTATTATGGGATGCAGCCCATAAGTGTCAGAAGTCAAAAGATAATTAGACAAAGCGAAACATTTTCTGCTAAATAGTCCCTGCCAACTGGCCTGATTTAACCAATTTTCTATTCAGAATACACAATAGTGAACCGTAAAATTGATCCTGTTTCGTTACTTTGAATTAACGATGCAATTTACAAGGATCAAGAATCAGCCCACCAAAAGTTTAAAGTGAAAGGAATTGTGCCTTGGGAATACACTTAATTAATTTTAAACATTTCATTTACATTCAATTTAGAAGGTTGTTTTTCAAACATTTCAAAATATGTAATGCAATATCACGCAATGTGTCCAGCTACATTTTACGGCTATCCTCCATATAAGTTTCTTCATGCAGTCTTTATCACATCAGTTAGATTTAGAGGATTTTTTATAATCTAAATCTCAACTTTAAAAAGTATACAAGAGGATGACATTAGCTCCAAAGTTACTACAATGAAACAACAGAACAATAATAATTTTTACTTATCTTCCATTCCTACTGCGGCCATTCTCAAGGGGAAGACTGAGGGCCAAATTTGGTTTTCCAACCAAGAAGGTCTCCAGAGAGCCACTGCCCAGGGGCATGCCATCTTCAGCCGCAGCCATCAAAGAGAGGTGATCCAGAGCCTGGACATGCATTCTATATCAGCACAAGCATAAGTCAGTAGACTCCTTCAGAGGAAGCCTTTCATTGGAGAAACAAATGTCTCCTTTAACCAGAGAGCTAAATAAAATACGCTGTGCATCTGTCTGGCACTTTCTTTAGAAATACAAAAGAATACATAAAATTTTATAAAATGAAGCATCTCTCTGTATGGACAACCAAGAGAAAACTAAATGTTTGATGCCAGCTGAAGGCTTTAACTGACCCAGAACAAGTGGTCATGAAAATGTTTTTGTTTGTTTGTTTTGTTATATTATATAGTAATTTAAACAGCAGTTTCTATAGTGAATTAGAAATATTAACTGTCAATCAGCTACTGCATGTTCACTTTTATGTTTTGAATCATCAGCCAAGAAATTGTCAGCTTTAATTAAACAAACAATTACCCCAGTTTAGCCAACAGTCTCTCATCTTACCTTACGAAAAGTAAATCAGTTCAAAACATGGGAAAAGCATTTATGTTTCTACACAATTTTATTTTTATTTTTTTAAACGAACAATAGAAAAATGCAAATTTAAAGTGTACCTTTACCAACTGCTGAAATTTCCTATTCATGATTACTCAACTCTGTCTTTCCAGGGCTGCAGGTTCTGTTGGTTTTCCTTCTAACCCTGCCTTTTGGTTGTTTAACTGAAATTATTATCTGGATTATATATCCCAGGTATCAACCAAGAGGTAGCTTAAAAACCCGCAAACACTGCATCCCATAAGGACCAGTTAAGTTATGCAAGTACCCCTGCTTTGGAGCAAACTGAAAAGAATAGGATACCAGAAATATTCTGTGAGGATTTTTAAAACCCTTTAAGAAAACCTTTATATTGAACATTATAAATTGCCTAAAAACTTGCTGTAATTAAAAAGGAATTGAACTAAAAAAAAAAAAAAAACCTAAAACGTTATCAGGAAAGATTATTTATAAACTAGAAAAACATTAAACTTATTGTTGTATTCCTCTATTAATGTTTTTCAGTGATCTCTGTTCATTACCTTTCCCTCATATGCAGGGTAGGTTATGTAATCTTTCACCTTTATTTGTGAACTTATAACAGTAAAAGCAAGCTATAGTCAAATGACAAATTAACATTTCATAATCCAATAAAGACCTTAGAGGACAACCCGAAGATCACTAAACAAACTGAATTCCCTGGTCAGTAACACAAAAGGAGCTTCTCTTTGTGCTGCTCATCCGTGTGCAGGAGGACAGCACAGTGAAAACCTGTTTTTTGTCCTTCGGTACGTCGGCTTTTGAAAACAGCAGCCGATGCGTGACTATTCTCTGCCACGAACGGCAGAGATAAGCCTTGCTGAAATCGGCATGGGCAGGTGACCAGTGCTTCCAGGAGGAAGGAGAGGCCTTGGCAAGCCCCGTCCCCTCCGACTCATAGTTCCGCATGATGGCATGTGTAGTGGCAAACACCACGATGCGGTAGTCCCTTAAGAGCTTCTCCAGGAACTCTGCAATCTTCCGCAGGTTGGACTCCTGCTTTGTGACGCTCTCCCCTCCATTGTTCCTGTCCACCCAGTAAAAGGCAGATATGCTGTCCACTACAAGGAGGCAGAGGGAGGGGCGACTACAGATAGTGGCCTCCAGGTAGTGGAGCGTGAGGAGGAGCTGGACGCTGCTGGCGCAGTGCAAAACGGACAGCCGGCGCAGGCAGGAGTGCACTGCCTCCTCGGGTGCCCTTGCCAGCCGCCGCTCCAGCACGGCCACTAGGCGCAGTATGTCAAAGTGGCAGTCTGTGTCAACAAACATCACCTCCACCCCCATACCCCCACTCTCTGCCGGGAGAATGCAGCAGGCCACAAGGTGGTACAGGGCCTCTGTCTTGCCTGTCCCCTCTGCACCATGGAGCTCCAGCACATCCCCTATTTGGAGAGATTTGGGTCAGGGACTGTAACAGAGCTCCACCTAGTATAGTACATCTCTCAGTGCCCATTTTCATCAACCATCGTCCTGCAAAATTTTACACTCTGATATAATTATTGAGAATAGGTTTGTCTTTAGATATATTTGCAAACGTACCTTGAAGTGGACCACAGTTGTCAGGGAAAAGATGGGGCTCGATGTCTTTCAGTGAGTGCCTCCCTTCCAGTCTAGCAAGCAACTGAAGAAAAAATTGGAGCACGTTTAATATACAAGGGTTTTGATATCAGACAAGGAAACAATTGGGAAATACTTTTTTACTGTCAATTGGTAATCACCAACATAAACCCCTTGTAAAACTGGTGCATAACACCATGTCATGACACAGGAATTTTCGTACTTTTCCTCTCCCGTATAATTAGCAGGATCGCAGATGAGCCTAACTAGCAAAGCTACTGGTATACAAAACAACGGGTCAAGTAATGCCCTTCTGGAATTTTCAAGTCAGCACACATAATGAGCTTTTAAAAAAATGAATGCGTGTTGAACTTGCCGCCAATTTGACTAAAACATTTACTAATAAGAAAGCTCCTAACTAGCTAGTTTAATTCAATGTACCTATACAGCTGTACAAACAGTTTCGATTGACGGAATACCTGCACAGCGGATTCCGCCGACCTCATATTGTGTGCCATATTGTGTTCAACACGTACGATACAGCACTATTCAACAGAATAATTCAAATGTTTTCTGAGGAAACCTTTTCTGTAGCCATTTCCTGCGTGTTCCCGTTTGTGTTTTTACCGTACCATATGGTATATGGGGTGAATAAATATGTATTTGTGCTGGAGGAAGTCTGAACTGAAACTAAACGTTTCATAAACTGAAATTTGCAGCTAAATTTGAGTGTAAATAAATGTGTTTCTGTAATGTTTTTATACGCAACGTAATCGGGAGAAAAAGCGTATAATCAAGTAAATTGTTGTCAGTGAACCTTGACACAAAACCCCCGCATCTTTCAGAGCTTTCTTTTTTTATCTGTTAAAAATATTTTTTATCCTTTAGAAAGGATCGCAATTTTGTAAACCTCATTGTAATTTTTAAGGCGTTATGGGGTTTTATAATCGACTTGCTAACCTGTTTAAAATAAAGAATCAATAATGTATACCTCTGCCTTGAACACAAAATTAGATTTAAGGTATATGAAAAAATAGTTAATTGGTGATTCTAGGAGTGGACCAGCACGCATGGGCACCCGACATTAGGGGTAAAGCACCGAAACAAAAGGGTGTAAATATAATGTATCAATGAATGACAATACTAAAACAGTAAACTAGTTTACTCGCATAAACTGACTATGTTGATCTGTTTTATAGGGTTATCTACTAACGTTACCTGCACTGCTCTCGAAATTGAAAATGATCCTGCAGCAAACTTGTAGCGTTCAAAAACGAAATAAATTAATATTGCTATTATGCAATCAATCATTGGGGGAGACCCCACAAATCATGTGCAGATTCGAACTACAGGTGTGGAGGGTGTGGGTTTAACAAGGTGAGCGAGTGAGTGAGCTACTGTCCGTGTATTGACTGTGTGGAGGAAACGCTGAGCTGGAGGAAACAATATTCTGAAAAGAGGTAAAACTGGATTTAGTTAACCAAGCTTTACTTTCAAGGAGAACGGTGAGGGATTCTTCCCAAGAAATGATCACAAAACTCCTGAAACCTCACACAGATGGTGGCACAGCAAGGGGGGCCCAGTTTGTATTCCCCTGCAACCTGGACAGGTGGACTATTGAATAAGGACTTTCTCTTCAAATAAAAGCTCAACCAACCTTTTCTCAGCAACATCAGTCTTTACGGGACATCATTTGAACGTTTGCTACATTGATGTCCGAAGCCAGGCAGCTGAATGGAGAGCAAAAGGCTAAAGATGTAGTGGGAACAGAACTGCTAGATGTCAGCTGCGAGCCATATCCAGGGTCACCAAAAAAGGGGAGACAGCTGTGGTACAACACCACCATAAAAACGGAGGAGCAAAACCCAGGAAACCACCAAGCCGGTGAAAAGACATTTACGCCCATCAGCAAAGGGGGACAGCCAGCACGGCTACAACCACAACTGCAGGACCCTAACTAGACCAAAGGGCTGAAGATTGGCTATTTCAACAGGAGTGAAGCCTGGGCTGCGTACCAGCTTGTGGAAGGAGCACTAGGGTGGAATAAAGACAACAAGTGTGCTCATACCGCCACGGCCCTAAAAGGTTCCACCTACCAGGATATTCCTGGGTCTGGGTCCTAACTGATCCCCGACTGCCTTGTGTCTGTGCTTTGGAGAGACTAGGCTGCCCTCTGCTGTCTCCGAAACATTAGCAGCGGACATCAGTTTCCTGTGGCACAGGGGATATGCCACAATGCCCCAGGCTGCATTGGAGGAAATAGCCCTGGAGGGCTCTCTGAGGAGCCTGCAGCCGTCTTGCCGGCAAAGACAGGTGAAACTGATGGAACCTCAATCCTTCAGTGCAGCACTGCAGATGGCGGAGAGCCATCAATGTCATCACCATCAGGAAACTCCCGCAGACCAGCTATGTGTGGGGAATGGCAGTTTGTAGCTCCCTGCCAATCCGGAAACATTGCGAGAGACTCAGCACAGGGCAGAGCTTCTATGCGCTCTGTCACTTGAACAAAACCAGATGCCCAGCTCTACTGGGCTCCAGATGCCTCATTGTCATTGTCAACAAAAACAGTTGAGTTGCCTACAATCACTGGAGGGACTGCTCTAATGTGGGGCAGGCTCACTCTGGGGCTGTGCAACAAGAATTTGGGATGGTGGATATAGAGGATGAGTGCATCCTGAGTTTGGACACACTCTGCAGATAAACCAAAAGCTGAGGGTGGATGAGGTCTGCATTTGTCAAAATTGCCCAGGGAGAGCAGCTAAGTCTAGCAGGTGGGACGTAGATCTTTACATAGTCCACCAGCCAGGATTTACAACAAGAGCCTCTCTGTGCTGTGAAGCCCATTCATCAGAGCAGAGCGGTCAACGAAGCCACTGTACAGGATATTGAGGAGCAGTGGCAGTGGAGCTTCCAGGGTTTGGAAGCGGGGGAGAGTAAGAGACTGCAAGCTCTTTTGACAGAGTACGAGGACATCTTCGGAGCTAGTGAGAGCACTTTCTCATAACTGTGCACTTGCACAAACCAGGTGCAGCAGGTCATTAACGCTGGCGATGTGCAGCCTATCCATGAACTGCCTCTGTGACTTCCAAATTATAAATTTGGGGTCACGGAGGGTAAAATACTCAAAATGGCTGCATGTCATAAAGGCATCAGATAGCCTGTGGGCCACATTGGCCTGTGGATCACCATTCTTCAAATGCTGTCACTTAAAAGGACTTGTACCTGCTTCCACAAATCGATAAAAGCCCTACACTGCATTCAGGGCAGCAGCTACTGGCAGTTGGAGCTTTCACCGGCTGCCAGGAAGAAGACTGCTTTCCCATTAGGCAGGCTCTGGGCACTTCTAGTCACTTCCATTCGGTTTGTGCAACACACTCGCAACCTTTGAGAGGCTTAAGGACCAGGTGCTTCCTTCTGGGGTGGCACATTGCAGCCAGGCTCCTATTCACACATAATGTAATTACTGTGAAGCCAGGAGGGAGCTCTATGCAGTGGTTCATGCTGTTTGACACTTTAAATCTAATTTATTAGGGTGCCCTTTCCGACTGCATACTGACCATTCTTTTCTGTGCTGGCTGCTGAGTTTCAAAGACTCGTAAGGCCAGGTAGCATGGTGAATTGAAACTTTATTAAATTAAGATTTCACCATAGAACACTGGGCAGGTTGGACACATGGCAATGCAGATGTGTTTTCATGTCGACCATGCAATGATCAATCAATCAATCAATTTATTTTTATAGAACGCTTTTCACATGTTTCCATGTCATAAAGACACTTTACATACAGAGAAATACAATATGTCCCAGGCCTGACCCGCAAAAAGCATGCCAGTGGCAACAGTGGCAAGGAAAAACTCCCTTAGTCATTTAGCAGATGCTCTTATCCAGAGAGATGTACAAAAGTGCCGTTGTTTAGGGGTTAACATGGAATAAGCTACTGAGCTACCTTGCCTTAATGACAAGTACTGCGAGTACAAAGACTAATGCTACAAAGGAGATACAAAATAAACATAAGCATAAACATCATTAAGCATCATAATAAAAGCATGAACATAGCAACCAGTTCCTGGGGGGTGCGAGTGATGAGAAATGTTGACTGGACAAAGTTTGAATCCGTAAACCAGGGACCACTAGGCGCCTGGCTGTAGAGGACCACAAGGGCAGCGGTAGCCAGGAGCTGATCCTGTGCTAGCTTGGTGAATGAGGTTGAGGATCTTGTGGCAGATCCAAGTTGCAATAGAGATACAGTGATGTTTGATGAGGAGGGGGGTAGCAAGGGTGAACTTCCTGTGGTTGAAAACCATGCAAGCAGCAGCGTCCTCTAGTTGAGGAGGCTGGCAGGCCAGCAGGTAGTGAATTGCATTAGTCCAGGGATATCACCAGTGCATGAACCAGGAGCTGTGCAGATTGTTCTGTCATTACCATTGTGAAAACCATTGCAGGAAGTGTGATGCCTGTATGGCAAAACCAGATTGATGTACCACTGGAGCAATCCTATGTACCAATCCAGTAGTACCGTTTGAAAGAATTGGAGTGGACATTCCTGTCTCTGATCGGGGAGAGAAAAGTGTGTGCTCATACCCACAAAATGGCTGGAGGCATTCACGATCCCAGATAAGAACACCAAAATATTAGTAGAAAGGCTGGTGGAGTGGATGTTCAGCTGTTTGGAGCCCCTGGTTCTGTTACACTTCTTTGGGCATTTACCGGGTGCACGCCTGCAATTACTGGTCAGATGTGAGCTGTGTACACTGGTCAACTAAGCATTTAACCCTCCGGAGCCAGAAATCACAGGCCTTCTGGGGAAAGATTACGTATTCAAGCTGTAGGACTGGCTGGTTGAGTTTCATGAGTCTTCCTGAGGTGAGCCCGAATGTACAGGGGGTCGACCAAAGAGGGTGCTGCAAGGGCAGGGAGTTACAAGCCGGTGAGCGGGTTTGGGTTTGAAACCTGCAGTTTGGTTAGCTTGTTGGTTGCGAAGAACTGTACCACAGTGTGTGTTCAAGTGGCAGGTGGTGGGCAGAATTGACAAATACCGGAGGAGACAAGTGGCATAACCCGGGGGAAGGTGGCTGGCTAGCTCTTGGGGTGAGAGTCTGAACAGTGCGTTGTGGGAATGAGCTATAGTATTGAACAAAAGTCTCATGCACAAAAATTTCAATGGAAAGTTTCTAAAAATGACCATATTTATACACTATATACACTGTGTTTTCTGTGACCACCCATATACAATTCCATTTATGATATCTGTAATGTAAGAACAATTGTTGATATCAATAATTAACATTTTTACTAGTCAGAATTAAGTTGTAGATATCGTTAATTATGATTGCAACATTTCAAAATTGAATTGTAGATATCTGAAATTCAGTTTGAATAGAAGTCAATGGGAAAAGTTGACTAGACACAATTAAGTTACAGATATCTACAATAAACATTTCCACGTGTGAGAATTGAATTGTTGATATCAAGAATGAACATTTTGACTAGTGAGAAATGAATTGTAGATATATTTAATTAGAATTGATACTAGTCAAAATTACATTATGGATATATTGACTTAGAATTACACGTCAAAATTGAATTGTAGAATTCCTATTACCACTACTGGATTAAATGTTAAAACAGCTTGCCATAACTCTGGTCCAATAAAATCAGATCAAGGATACTCTTGCATAGCAACGTCAGTCTCTGAGAGTTGTCATTTTGAACCTTCACCACCTTCATTCATTTGCCTATTTAGCAGTCACTGTCTAATCTGCTTAACTTTATTGAGTAGCCTAATTTTCAATACCTTTGATGGTGTAATCATAGTACCTCTACACCGATCAGCCATAACTTTATGAGCACTGACAGGTGAAGTGATTAACATTGATAATCTCGTTATCTTGGCACCTGTCAGATATATTATGCAGCAAGTGAACATTTTGTCCTAAAAGTTGATGTGTTAGAAGCAGGAAAAATGGGCAAGAGTAAGGATCTGAGTGACTTTGACAAGGGCCAAATTGTGATGGCTAGACAACTGGGTCAGAGCATCTCTGAAACGGCTGCTCTTGTGAGGTGTTCCTGGTCTGTAGTGGTCAGTACCTATCAAAAGTTGTCCAAGGAAGGAAAAGCGGTGAACCGGCGACAGGGTCATGGGCGGCCAAGGCTCAGTAATGCACGTGGGGAGCGAATTCTGGCCAGTGTGGTCCGATCCAACAAACGAGCTACTGTAGCTCAAATTGTTGAAAAAGTTAATGCTGATTCTGATAGAACCTGAAAGGTGTCAGAACACACAGTTTATTGCAGTTTGTTGCGTATGGGATTGCGTAGCCGCAGACCATCTGGGTGCCCATGCTGACCCCTGGCTACTGTCGAAAGTGTCTACAATGGGCACGTGAGCATCAGAACTGGACCACAGTGCAATGGAAGAAGGTGGCCTGGTCTGATGAATCACGATTTGTTTTACATCACTTGGATGGCCGGGGGCGTGTGCGTTGCTTACCTGGAGAACACATGGCACCAGGATGCACTATGGGAAGAAGGCAAGCCGGCGGAGGTGGTTTGATGCTTTGGGCAATGTTCTGCTGGGTCCTTGGGTCCTGCCATTCATGTGGATGTTACTTTGACACGTACCACCTTCCTGAGCATTGCTGCAGACCATGTACACCCTTTCATGGCAACAGTATTCCCTGATGGCATTAGCCTCTTTCAGCAGGATAATGTGCCCTGCCACAAAGCAAAAATGGTTCAAGAATGGTTTGAGGAACACAACAACGAGTTCAAGGTGTTGACTTGGCCTCCAAATTCCCCAGATCTCAATCCAATTGAGCATCTGTGGGACGTGCTGGACAAACAACTCCGATCCTTGGAGGAGGATCTGCTGCTAACTTCTTGGGGCCAGATACTACAGCACACCTTCAGAGGTCTAGTGGAGTCCATGCCTCGACAGGTCAGGGCTGTTTTGGTGGCAAAAGGGGGGGCCTACACAATATTAGGCAGGTGGTCATAATATTATGGCTGATTGGTGTATAATGTAGGCTACAATTTTCATAGTCCAGCTGTAATGTTGAGGTGCAACTTATTACTGAAAGTGACAAGTGTGGTTCTGGAGAGTAGATAAAATCAATTTTGTTGTATGGTTAGTTATATGGCTAAGTTAGGGTTAAGATGAACATCGGGCTAGCTAGCACCTGCCTAGGTAGTAGGTACGGATACAGTTGAAGTCAGAAGTTTACATACACTTCGTTTTAAGTCATTTAAATTATTTTTTTAACCACTCCACAGATTTCATATTAACAAACTATAGTTTTGGCAAACGTTTTCTACTTTGTGCATGACACGAATAATTTTTCCAACAATTGTTTACAGATTGTTTCACTTCTAATTGAATATATCACAATTCTAGTGGGTCAGAAATTTACATACAGTTAACTGTGCCTTTAAGCAGCATAAAATTATGTCAAGCCTTTAGGCAATTAGCCAATTAGCTTCTGATTAGCTAATTGGCTAATTGGAGTCAATTAGAGGTGTACCTGTGGATGTATTTTAAGGCCTACCTTAATGCCTCTTTGCTTCCTTCATCATGGGAAAATCAAAATAAATCAGAAAGGTCTCAGACAAAAACAAAAACAAAAACAAAAACAAAAACAAAAACAAAAACAAAAACAAAAACAAAAACAAAAACAAAAACAAA
>JAOVYW010002327.1:0-15203 GCA_025775045.1 Hiodon tergisus
AGCCACCGTTCCAGCACTGGTCAGCCAGATAACTGGGAAAAAACATACCAGCATCACTGCATCATTTCTGCCTCAAACGCACCACCAACTCAAACCTCCTCCAGTGTATAGACTTATAAAGTGGCACTGAACAGTGGCATTAAATTCAAAGTAATGGTTAGAAACTATTTGAGACAACCAAGTCATCCTGGATAATAATAAAGGATTTGTTAAGTACAAATAATTAGTGAGGCTTTATTTAAAGCTCATTAAAAAACTTAAACCATTAAATGTAAAAATATATCTGTAGAATTCCAATGAATATTCAATCTTCTTAGAACAAAACTGTAAATTTTTAGAAGGAACAAAACAGAACATGGTGTGAGGTACACACAGCAGGGATAGAGTCCTGTTATTGTAACCATTGCCTAGGATATTTGTCTGCATTTGTCTTGCAGCAGCCTTTGTCTGCAAAAAGACAGCTGTCGACACACAGTATCCATTAGTAGTTAAGTACTGTGGCCCTACACAAGCAGGAAAGGGAAACTGTGGTATAATGATTGGATGAGACTACTGTTTCCAGCTCCTGCTCCTGGAGGGCCACAGGTACTGTGTGAATTGTAACTGCCTTTAAACAGCTAATGACTTCAATGCTGGGAGAAAACAGGGCTAAACAGATAAATTTTAATAAGTTGGCACCTTAATTTCAGTCCTCCACCACCAGAAGCAAAAAAGGTTTATCACACCATGATAGGGTAGAGATAATTAACCTTAAAGCATCCGACATGATAAACATTTAAGCCTCTTCCCATATACACGACCCTTTGTCACATACAGTCCTGTTTATATTCTAGTTTTAATTGCACAAGTATGGAGCTAATGCCATGCAGTCATGATTTGTCATACCCAAACTGCACGCAGTGACGCACATTAAGAAATAGAAATAGTTTTTCCCATAGCGACAGTACCACACTCCCCACAAAAACGCATTACTTCCCCCTGTTCCTCTAGACAAAAAGGCTTCCGCTTGGCTCATTACCGTAGGCAATGACTGTTTTCCAATTAGGCTGGCAGCAATGTATGGGTATGTGAAATCATACTCGGGTTCTTTATTCAGGTTTAATATCTTAATATTTTAAAATATAATTTGGAATGCGAAAAGCATGCCTTAAAATTAGGCTTATTATTAAATTATAATTTTTATATTATTAAATATTATTCAATCATTATTAAATACGGGAGTAACACATACTTTTGCTTTATGCTGGTTACCAAGCAGAGGATTCCCCCATCCAAAACCTTTGCACATTGTGTCTGACTTCATTAACACACAGAGAAAAATCCCACAAATGGGATGAATAGTAGTTCAGTAGCCTGTGGCCCTGCTGAAGTGACAGGACAGCGGCCATGCACAATATTGGTTATTCTCACACACTTTGGTGAGGCCACAAACACCTAGTTACATTTGCAATTCAAATAAGCTGCATCGTGTAACACCCCCGTTTCACAGCGGCAATTTTTAGCACAGGAGGCTAACTGACACAGTGAGTCACCCCATAAGCCCTTCCTAAGCCATCTGAAAAATAGAGATGACAGATCATAGCTCTCCATTTCTTCGTGTGACCAATGGGGACATGAAAAAACTACATTTTTTTAATACCAAAATATACAAACCGAATCTCAACATATATATAGTATTTATACATATATATATTATTACAAAAAAAGATCTCACCCCTACAATAATTATACTCACAGAATACCATAGTTGTGGGAACTCATTTAATTATATCAGCATCCATTCTAGTAGCCTTGTTTAAACTCTGCTCAAAACAGCTGACAACTATCAGTAAATAACTTTCATGTTCATAGGTAATTGTCTCTTGAGCCCTTGTCCCTAAAGTGATGGCTAAATACTCTGTATAACTGACGATATAATGTGCAATGACAGGAAATTTAACGAAAGAGAATTAAACCTATAATTACCACGTGCTGTTGAATATGCATCAATGCAGTTGCCTTGGTAATTATATATTTCCACTAATCCATCAAGCTGCAACAGTCAAATCCAGAGCCGGCGATGATAGTGGCACATCATAAGCATTGTTGCTAAGTTTATCTCAGCTCAGGTACAGTATATCATAACTTTAAATTGTTTAATCCATGTGTTTTTTGGTGAGAGAAATGGGAGACTGGTTTCTGTCAACAGTAATTGGGTTGGTTTCCCTGCAGCAGTGATAAACGACAGACTTTCCCAATTAAAATAACTATTGTAAACAGCATATTGTTTAAATAAGGAGAGGTCGATAGTAAAATTAGAACACTCTTTTATGCTCTGGATAAAGATAGATTCTTCAAATTTCTTCCACATTACAGTTTGTATGAAAAGTAATACTGATTTTTTATGGAAAAATAATATTGATTTTGGTCAGACTATACCACATGGGCATTACATCAGACACAAGTTTAGCTTTACCTTTGTGGTGAGAAAATGAAGATTATAGCAGGATATCTCAATTGTGCATTTATGACAATACAAATAAGGCACAATGACACTGAAATACCAATTGAATCCCATTGAAAGTCCATTTGTCATCTACCTGTCCTAGTTATATCTAGACTGGTATGGCCCTACACCATGAAAATGTGTACATTAATTCTCAATAACTCAAATGTAGAACTACACACTCTTAATAATGTCTGTGTATCTATGAAGGAACTATGTTTGTACTAAAATTCAATAAATAAACAAACAAAAGTCCAAATAAGACTATAAGAAAGGTTAATTAATATTTTAAAAAACACCAAACATCTAGCCGGGTTCCCCAAGTTCTAAAATACACAGTCTATCATGTGGAAAAATAATAATATTTTTACATTTCATTGTACGCAGAAAACAAAGACCATCTCTAATTTCTTCCGCCGGCTCTGTAAACACAAGTTCTGCCCAACATAACATTTTGTGCGTACAGTTGTTTCAATTGCCATTAAGCAATTAAATCAAATAATTTGAGGCCAAATTGAACAAATTTATCTCACAGTACTGAAGATGAATGAAGGTTACCCAAACATGCAATGAAAATATTGCGGTAGGTATGTCTAAAATCTATACCATTAGTAAATGTTCAGGCATGCATATACTAGAGGTACACAATTAAATATTTTAATAGCTACCCCGAGTTCTCAATACAGATCAGGGTCAGTATGAACAGTATTAGCTTTCATAAAGGATATTCGTTCACAAAATTTCAACAGAGGATAAATTGTCCTGTTGTTCGAAATTTGAAGTGAATATCTATAATGATTCTAACTTCACTGCAGTAGTTAAATTTAGCTGTGAGGCATCCAGCTGTGTAAATAGTAGAGAGATCAATCATATCTCGGAATCTCATCTTCATAAATATAATCATATTAGGAAAGAATTCTGAGCTCATCTTTGCAAAAAAGCACTGAAAAGGCAGCCACTCTGTCAGGAGATTATAATACAGAACATTTTGCAGAACACATGTACTGCTCAAAAGCGCCCTTATCACACGTTCAGGTAAAATAAGTGCAGTAATTTGACTTGGGTCGGGACAGAGTTTTATTCAGGTGCAAAAAGAAACCATTTTAAAGCCTTTCAAATCATCCATGAAGAAAGTACCAATACTGATGGGGGTCATCGACTCGTGGCAGAGGAGCTGAGACATGCTGCCCTAAATAACTGCACAGATGAGCATCGGAAGGAGATCGAGATCAGAACAAAACCGGTATTGGCTCATCTGGACCATTGTAAAGCTGAAACAATAATGTCTGGGGTTTTTCACTTTTTTTCAATAATAATAACCCAGATCGAAAAGGGGATAAGATTAACTCTGGACTATTACAGGGACTCAAGTGCACCATAAAAATAGCACTGTTTCAGCATTTCAGTGCATGTGGTCACAACTTAAAGCCAGGAGAAATAACCCATATTCTGAAGAATTGCACATTTATAATCCTATTAGTGCACTGTAAAAACAAAAAGGGCCAAAGTTAAAGCGGCTTTTGCCTTCTTGTGTTTATTTACATTCCACTTCCAGGCTGCAGTCACTGAAACACACTTAAGTTGTTCTATTTCATTCCATAAAACCACAGTAGTCGGCTTCTTTTGGAAAGCGAACGGAACGAGCGGCAGAGCGTTTCAAACTAACAAAAGCAGTGGATCTGAGCCAGTAGAGTTTTTCAGTTTGGAAAAACACATTCTCTCACTCTCTTGCCAGGGAATGATGAGCGTTAGCGTCTGTTGACCTGTCGGGGAAGGAGAATGAATTCTGCCTTCTTGGCAAGGGTCTTATGGAAGGCAGACTCTTTCCAGCTCTGGGTTTCAGCACCACCAACTTTTAAAAGCTGATCCACTTTTAGCAGTGGTTGTCTACAGCACATGCTGAAGTGATGTTGAAAATAACACCTAAATAAGCAAATCAAGGTTCCTCAAAGCCTAAGATTTGTTTACAGTGCAGTTTAACTAACCTCACAGCTGCAGGATATATAGTAATTATTAAACAGGTATTCACCTCAGTTTAGCCAGGTTAGTTGGTCAGAAATTTTTCCGTTGACTTTAATCAGAAAATGGTTGAGTATGTTATTCCAAACATGATAACTGCTGGATCTTAAGCTTCACAGTTATTCAGTGGGCATGTTTCAAGAACAGGAGTCGCATTTGTTCTCACAACAGATTAATTCAGTCTTTAGCTCAACTAGCTAATCAGACCTCTTGTCTAAATATTTGTTTATTCCAAAAAAATAAAATAAGAAGAACTCAAAATACATTTTTGGGTGAGTTTCTTGCCCCCCGCTTAGTGATGTGCTCAAATTCAGCAGGTTGTGATGGATAAGAAAATCATTTAGTCTGAACAAATGCACACCTCAGCTGGAGGAGAAACTATTTGTAAGGATATACACAGAAACGTTACTGTCTTTAGCAGGACAATGGCTGAGTGCGACTGAAGCGGTCCATAATGTGTTAGATAACCACGCCTCTCAGCACCATGGATTGGAACAAGAAAGTAGAATGACCACAACTACCCTCAATTAGAAAAGTCTTGGGTGGAGAACCAGAAAGTTATACACTCGGCTTCCAGAATGTGCTGATTGCCGTCTTTAAAAGCTGTATCTTCTAATTTTCATGTATTCTACAACTCCCATTTTCATTGTTGCTGGTATGAAAAAAGATTCAAATATATGCATATTAAGGCATTGTCCCTTGAACCAGTACCGGTGCTTTTTATTTCTGAGGCTCTGAGTCCACAGAGTGATATTACATCTCACATTATGTCATTATTTCCAAACATATGGTGACAAATAATTCAACATTGAGGATTAAACAACTGACTTATAAAAATTAAACAATTTAGTAATCCAGTTGACGAGAGTTCATAAAGTGGTCAACTACTGGCACCCACTAGTGGCACCCACTATGACCAGCAAAACAACTCTGAGATGTAGCTAGCCATAGCACCAATAGTTTCTACAGCTCTTTCTTCTCTGTTTACTGCAAGCAAGTCAATTGGGTTGGCGAATCTGGTTGAAATGATCGTGGTGTGGTCGGTAGCCAACCATCAACTCGCCCGAAATTTACTTAAATGAACTTGTTTTCAAATCCTTTGCCATCTACTGACTGGCGTTCTTGGGCCTATGCATGGGTAGTGCTAGCTAGCTCACAGTAGCTGCAAGAGCTTCAGGAACACAGGAATAAAAGCAGCAACACAGTTTGATAAGACATAGCACATGCATTCCGGTAGGCTATGCCCCCAGGGCATAAAAAAGTATACCTAAAGCTATTTAAAAAGGACTGGTCGAAATAACACTATGTTTAAACTGTATTGCATAGGTTTAACAAGTGCAAGTGTGAAGTAAGGGAAGTATGGCATGATGTTCATAAAGGACCATTGGAATTAGGCAAAGCAAAGATTAACACTTTATTTTTGTGTTGTTGATGAGTGATGGTGGGTTTTAATGTAATAAAAAAAAGTGTTGGTATCCCTGATTGTGCTCACGGCATATGGCCCTATATAAATACAGTAGTAATCGAAATAAAATCCAGGACTGTTTCTAAGGAAAATTATTTTGATTTTACAGGCTCATTATTGGTATCGTCTATATCCCACGGTATAAATTTAACAATAAAGCTTTTATTTGCGTAGACTGGCCAGTAAATAAAATGACTTGCTTTAATTGTTTTGCAGAACGTGCTGGGAAATTACTTACATATGTCTGATGTACTTACACTCAAATCCATCCATCAATCTACACTGTTACATGACCAGGCTCTAGCACTATTTACATTCTTGCCGCCTTGCATTACACCACGAACACACTGTATGTGGGTTAATTGAGAGGAATTTTTCTAATGTTTAAACTGGTTAAATTACATTCAAAAAGAGAAGGTTATAACGGCACGTATTCTTCCAGCAATAAGTGTATCTGAAGACTGCAATTTGCTCAGCGCGATCTTTAATACATTTTTACGATATATATTTGTAAACCCATTATATAATCGTTTAGTCGCCTTAGAGCGAAGATCATGAATTGATATTAGATTGCTAATTTTGACATGTAATAACAACATATTCTACTACAACAATGAAAGCTTATCACTTTAACTCTAACTTTATAATATCAACAGGTAAATTAATCATACCAATGTCTTCCATGACTCTGATATTTGTTTAGGTCGTTCTGTTTTCCAGGTCTTTCGCCGGCAGGCAGATGGTAGCCAGGGTTAATCTGGGTTGAGAAGGTTTTTATAAATCCCAAGAGGTACGTTAATGAGTGCAATCACCTGCCTGCGTTCAAGTAGACAAATTCTTTAACTCGACGGCTGAACCACGAATGAAGCACAGGATAAGGAGACCAAAAATTTCACAATCCCTATTACGATACAATCCACGAATGCAAAAACTGTACACTCTCAGGTACTTGAAATGTTCGTATGGAAATCCAGATCGTAATTCGATTTTCCGTTAGCCAATATTTCGACATGTTTTCCAAATAATCTTTTAGTGGACACTGCATATTAACCCTGTCAATTATGCAATGTCTTGGGTTGCAACATTTGCTACTCTTTACCTAACTGGAAACGCCACATCTAATTTAAAGTCTAACGGCAGGATCACACTTACAGTCGTACAGCGGGTCTGCAACTAAAGACGCCGCATAGACTATTGCTTGAATGGCTCTTGTTAAAATCTCGTTCATTGTCTCAACCTAAATCAAATGCTGCTTTCTTTAAATTTGGCATTGATAAAATCATCATTATGCAACGACAATGGCGAATATAGGGACATCTTTACTTCATTTTTAGTTATCTTGGCGAGTTTATTGTACCGGTAAAGAATAATCCCATCTAAATAGAGATTTTGATTTCGTCAAATACATGTGTATGACGAAGAGTGCGGCAAAATGTTTAGAAAAGGTTATGAGTACAAAGCGCAAAGACTTATTTGCGAATAAAAAACGTATATCCATTATCAGGAGTAAAATATAAGTGTAAATGTGTATAATTAATACGTCAAAAAATAACAAGGTGTTGGGGGCAAAATAGAAAGGGAAACAATTCATCAGACTGGTCAACCTAATATCGCTTATTAACAGTAAGTTAGGTAGACTTTAAATAAATTTGACACCAATGTCAAATTAAGAAAAAACATTCTCTGATTACACACATCCATAAAACACAGATATATTCTGAGAATGCGTCAGACCACGTGGAAAGAAAACAACGTCTATATAGATAACATCTGAATGCAATTAAGTAGCAGAGACGGTCTTTGGTCCTCAAAGAACTGAAAACGAGCTTCTATCGCCACCTTGTGGTCACAGCATACAAGACAGTGCCCTTCCACTGTCTGTTGAGTAGTGCTTCCCAACCCTGTTCCTGGTGGCACACCATGCCTGCTGGTTTTCGTTCCAACGGAGCGGCTCAGTTGCTAAATTGAGCCATTGGTTGATCTAATAAAGTTAACAGCATTTCCCCGTTGTTTTCAAGCTCTTTGTCCATTGACACGGTGTGCAACCAGGAACACGGTTTGGGTAACGCTGCTGTAGAGTAAGTCTGAATTACTAATATACCCATTTTATATATTAGTAAATAATTACTAATATACCCAAAAATAATTCCATCAAAAATAATTGGATAAAAAAATGTTGTACAGGTAATCAAGCTTTTTTTGGAGAAGTAAGTTTGTAGTAACATTTAACTTTAATTTAATCAAAAATGGTCATTTTAAATTGTATCCCTAATTCTTCTATAATGCCAGTAGCTCGCTTACACAGGATATTCATTGATAATTTGTCTTTTTTTGCATTTGTAATGACTGGCAGGCCAAACAAAGCTGTCCCCTTTATGTGCTAGGCACGACAATGGTTTTGTAATCACTAGAAATATTCTCAAAAAAGCAATTTTCGAATTATTCAGCTGGGTTCTGGGTTACATCATTTGCTGGATTACATAATGTCCTAATTTGTAGAGTTGGCAGTAGACCATGTATACAGACGTTTTAGTGCTGCCAAATGAAATGAGAGCAGAACACCCGAGACTTGGACACCTTAACATCATAGAATACCAATTTTACCTTTTGATATTATTGCAGTGTTGATGAGACTCAACTCTGTATCACTGTACATAGAGACCTCCCACAAATGACCACTTTCTTTAGTGTTGTTTTGCCGCAGTTTTACTATTCACTCCTCTGTAAGCGCAATACATACCACCAACTCGGGAGGTACAACAGACAAGGAGACTTTGTTTTTTAGTGTGATTGTGTTCATCTCAATACAGTTAACTGGCTGGAACATTATAATGGAACATTATATTGTTTAATGCAGCTTTGAAAGTGTGTGTAATTCATACCCACTAATTAAATAGTGAAACTATATTGAATGTGATTCTATGCTCTGTGACCTATATCTCCACTAGTCAGCAAGTCTTTCTTTTATGCACTTTGCTTATACAAGCAGTGTTTCAGAGATGCAGTATCTGTGCCAGGTTTTGTCTTGGGATTCAATTATGGTATATATTCTATAGTTTCATTTTGAATCATAATATAACATTATGTAAATTTTGCTTTCTTTTCTATGTTTCATTATTTAAAAAAACTACACAACAATCAACAGACTACACAATAAACAGTTAAATTCTAGAAAGATCTATGGTGGTTTAAAAAAAAATCAGTGAGAAATCTAACTCATATATTAGGTTTTATTAAACTTAAATCATCTTAGTGCTTTGGACAAAAAGCTGACCTGGTGAAAAAGCTTTGAGCCTTACAGCAGGAACATGGTGAATTACTTAATTAGTTCAGATGGTTTCTCATATTCAGCTTTATTATGCTAAAATGCATTTCCTAATTGCAGTTGTGAATTTGTTAGGCCTTTTGCTTAATCAAATACCAAGACCATACCATGCATTATGACCAAAGAGCTTATAACTGAAATTTTGCTTCCTTGGGATTCAGATTTTTTCCCCAGTGGCAGAAGATATAAGAAGGAAAAAGAAATAAACTTTTCATTTACTCGATGTAGTTTTTAGCTTACAGCTAAACTCAGGGGAGTGTCATTGGAAATTCATAAAAAAGCAAGCATCACTCTACTTCACTATTTATACATTGTAATGTAACTATTATTATATTACACGGATTTAATTTTCTAGTTAATTCGCTAGTTACCTTGTCACATTAATATGAATATATAAAATTTTCACATAGACATTAAACGATTTTAATTGGCATCTTGCGACATCATTGCAATTTAAGAAAGCTACTGTCTAATATCTGTTTTTGTAATTACAAATGTTATCATCTGATTCAATTAAATTACACTAATCTGAAATTTCACGTTGACAGAAATGGCTAAAAACCAAAAGGCCCTGAATGGCAATCTCTACTCACTAATGTTATTGGTGTTGGAAGGGTCAATCCACAGAGTCTCCTGTCTAATCTGCCTTTTTCATCAAATCATCCTACTGTATCCTCCACATACATCACAAACTTGAATTTCATTAACAGGGCGATGGCCATGAAACACCACATCCCTCTCTCACCGTGTGCCTCCTCTCTGCGTTCCGGCTATCACCAACCAGCCCATTGGTTCCATTCCGGTGTCCTAAATGACGAGTCCCATCACCGCGCCAAGTTGCCGTTTCTCGTCATTGACTCGCCTGGAGTGGACATCATCCCCGGTCTGCCATGGCTCACGTGCCGCAACCCAGTCGTCTCCTGGACCAATGGGGACATCATTTCCTGGGGGCAGAGCTGTTTCTCCCGATGCCTGTCTCACCCCTGCAGGGCAACACACATAGAGAGCCCCCTTCTCTCTGCTCCGACAAAAATCCCTCCTGAATACACAGACCTGGCACCTTTGTTCAGCAAAACCCAAGCTTGCCACCGCACCGATCCAGGGACTCTGCCGTAGAACTCCTCTCCGGCACCTCTCCTCCCAGAGGGCACATTTACCCTCTCTCTCTTCCGGAGATCCAGGCTGTGGAGGAGTACGTCAGGGAGGCTCTGGACCTGGGAATCATTCATCCGTCCACATCACCTGCCGCCTCTAGCTTCTTTTTCGTCTCAAAGAAGGACAGGGGTTTTCGCATCTGCATTGACCACAGGGGACTCAATGCAGTGACACTGAAGTACCAGTACCTGCTGCCCTTAGTACCCCCCGCTCTGGAACAATTGAGAAGCCCGCTACTTTACCAAACTGGATCTGCGCAGTACCTCATATATATAACCTCATCCGGATTAGAGAGGGGGATGAATGGGTGACGACGTTCATTACACACTCACGCCACTACAAATATCTTGTCATGCCCTTTGGTCTTGCCAATTCTCCTTCTGCCTTCCAGGCAGAACAAGGTTCTGAGAGCTTTCCTCCATTGCTTCGTCATTATCTACATTCCTGGTTCTGACTGATCATCAAAACCTGGAGTATATACCATCAGTGAAGCGCCTCAACACCCGCCAGGCACGTTTGGCGCTCTTCTTCACACGGTCCCACATTACATTGACCTACCACCCGGGCTCCAAGAACACCAAGGCAGACTCTCTCTCTCACCAGTTCGACTCTTCTCTGGCACCTCGG
Organism: Hiodon tergisus; assembly: GCA_025775045.1. Taxonomy (NCBI): domain Eukaryota; kingdom Metazoa; phylum Chordata; class Actinopteri; order Hiodontiformes; family Hiodontidae; genus Hiodon; species Hiodon tergisus. Next base: position 11,077 of record JAOVYW010002327.1, read on the forward strand.
TCAGCAGAATCCATCCTGTCTCCCTCCTGCATTCTGGCTCCCATTCAGTGGAGCATCTGGGACCAGATTCAGCGTGGACTCTCCTCTGATCCAGCACCTTCCACCTGTCCAGTGAGCCAAACCTATGCTTCATCAGCTGTGCGCCCACAATTGCTGTGCTGGATCCACACAACTCCTGCCTGTGGTCACCTGTGGGAAAATTCTAGTGGCCTGGTTTAGTGCGTGACGTCACCAAGTTCATTCACACCTGCTCCACCTGCGCACAGTCCAGACATCTCCCTGCAGGTCTGCTTGAGCTGCTTCCAGTCCCTCACCGTCCTGGGCCTCAATATCTGCCTGGACAGGAGGTTTGGCTGTCCACCCGAGAGAGGGTGGAAGCTTCCTTCCAAAAATCTGAAAAACGGCTGAAAGTGGTGGCTCTGACCCTGACCTCACCCTGCCACCCACCTGCCGTGTCGCTACCCTCACTAGGGAGATTGAGTCCCTGGTTAATCAGGCCCAACTACAACAACCTGACCCAGGTACCGGCCCACCCAACCGTCTGTTTGTCCCAGACTCCATTCCCTCCCACTGGCCTCCCTCCATCCAAAGGTAATACCGCAATCCTAACTGTGATTAACCGGTTCTCTAAAACTGCAAACCTTCCCTCTGCCAGAGAGACCACCGATCTTCTGGTTCAACATGTGTTCCGTCAGCATGGCATTGCTGCCGACAGACTGGAGCCCACAGTTCATCTCCCAGGTTTGGCGAGCATTCTGCCACGGGAGCCACCGTCAGCCTCTCATCCGGCTACCACCCGCAAACCAATGGCCAGTCAGAGAGGGCTAACCAGGCGATGGAGACCGCACTTCGGTGTATCACTTCCGCAACTCCATCCGCCTGGAGCCCCCGGCTGTCGTGGGTCGAATACACCCACAATACACTCACGAACACCTCCACGGGCTTTTCTCCTTTTCATTGCTCCTTAGGTACCAGCCTCCCCTGTTCCCATCCCAGGAGGCTGAACTGGCAGTTCCCTCAATCCAGGCCCATATGCACTGCTGCCAAGCTCGTTCTGCCTTGTCTTCTGTGTCTCCCATCCAGCACCCTTTGTTTCTTCCACCTGCTTGCCTTGCCGCCTGCCTTGCTTCCTCCACCAGCCCAGCCAACAGTCCTACCCAGCCCTGTGTTTTTCCTAACCCCCCAATCCCTCATTAAATACCCTGTCTAATCACTGCCTTGTTCTGGTGTCGTGCTATTAGGCCCGCTAGGCTAGCTCCCCGTAAAATTCTTCTGGTTGGAGCAAACAGGGACCGGGAGTTTCTCAGGGGTGTCTGACACATTGGACAGTTGGTTTATAAAATTTTTACTCATAAAGATAATTTCGAGAAAATGATCTGGCGTTTCAGTTCAATCCTCGTGCATGTAAAATGTCTAATGAAAAAACATCTATCCACAAGTCCAAGTTCTGGTAGAGGGCACTTTGAGAACAATATATTTTTTTCTGGTGTCTCAACAGTGTTTATGTAGGTCAGAGATAGATAGCCCTGTTTATGTACCAGAATCCTGAAGATCTTCCACAAGCCTGAAGATCTATAATTTAAAACTAGGACAATCAGCATAATAATGGATAATTTTAAGCAATCAATGGAATCATTGGAGTCAGCTGAGAAAAAAACATTTTTAAAGGCACATTGGAAGAAGAGACTGAGAATAAGGGGCTAATCGATACATGAAATTCAGAACAGCAACAGTAACAGGCAACACTTAATTTAGCATTTGGTGCTGTTAAAGTGATGGAGAGTGGTCTGGCATAAAAAATAATTAAAAGAGCAATGGTCTGCATCGCCATTTGATTAAAGAACTTATTGAGCAGCTGAAAGGTCCACTTCAATCCGAAAAGTCAAAGCACTGGCAAATAGATTAATCAAGTTGATTCCTTTTTCCCCCAGGGTGATAACAGTTCACTTCTATCTCACAATAAATGAAAACAGGTTGCACCGTGGGCAACACTGCCATATTTTTTCGTCATACTAACAATTGAAAAACATGTCTCACCAGTATTATCTTACTTAAACAGTCAGCTAATTTGACCTAGATAGTCCTTAAAAAAAGCAAATCACAATCTAATTAATCAATGAGATTACAAAGAAGGCTATACGCAGTATATAATGGCGAGCACCCAATAAATAGCAGGTGAAGACAAATCTCTTCGGAGCAGCACTCACTTGGGCAGAATGGTAATCATTAGCCCCGGCAGCCACTCTACCAGCCAGCTGTAGTAGGATAATTTTATGCAAAAAGTTGAAAACAGAACATACACAACAATTAAATCTGTTTTTATTCCCACATAATGTTGCCCATTCTACTCCAGCTCTTACGTTAGACTGGCATTTTTCACAAAAAATCGATTAACTTCCATGGCATTAAATCACTTACATAACCGTTTTATAATGAAAAACATTTACAAAAAAGTAGCAATGTTATCAAACTCAAGGCCGTACGGCTTATGTGCGGCTTATTTTACATTAGTTCTACTGAGAAAAACATACGATCATTACAAAAAGATAATTAATAACCTAAATTTAAAAAAAAAAGATTTTTAGGAAACATTTCAACAACAAAATCATCCAGTTAACAATGGAATACTTTTCACAAAACCTAACTACCAGTAAAAGGTGCATCCTTTTATTATATATTTGCATGTTTTATTATTTTATCCATTTATTGTTTTGTGGCTGTAACAGCAATTTACCCTTTATGGAACTCAAAAATCAAGCCCAATAAGTAAGTTCAGCAGCCCTGTCAATAAAAACATCAAACCCTTAAAAAATGATTGGTTAAAAAGAGCAGGTGGAAGAACATTAAAGAAAGTATCCTACAGATTTGCAGTAAAAATCATATTTACATTAGATTAATATAAGCTAAGGAAATATGGCACAATATACTTAATTTTTCTTAGTAGAAGGTGAACTATAGTAACTAAATAAAAAATGAGTCAATTTCCCTTTGACTACAAAGTTCCAGACCTGGATTTCCTTTCATCTGCATAGCGACCATGCAGCACTTGTCTAGACCACATCTTTCCTTCTAACATGCTAATGCAACTCATTATATGATACACATAGCAGCATTTTTTCTTAGAGTGGGTCTTAATCAGTGATTGAAGGCTTGCTGAATTTCTACTGAAAAAAATTGCATCTTTCACAATCTTTACAATTGTCTAAAATTCAGCCATGAATATGAAATGCTTTTCTTAAGCCTGCAATATTTAAACCACAAATTTTTAAATACATTTGAGAAAAAGATAATATCCTGATCAGCTGGTGGTTGCCACAGGAAGTATTGGACCAATATTCACATAGAGAAAATAAGAATGCACAAGCAAAACAATATGTGTGTTCATACAAATACGCGTTCTTTACAGCATTTTTGTTTACATTAATAAAACATTTTCCAGGCTGACAAACTAAGTGTTGTCCTTTTGTTTACCAGTTTAGGTTAAAAACCTAATAATGGTTACCACACGTAACCTGTACATAGTCTTAAACCACTTTCACTATTCATTAATACCAATTTAGGCCATGTATTGTTCATTATTATGCACATAATTACAAAACATTTTGACTTATAGTGTCTGGTATAACACTGAAAGTTAAAGAAGATTCTAACCCATGAACTTTACACATTAAGCTTTGTATAACTGGGGGAAAAATACTTATTTCCCAGACATACATATCTTTGCTGAATTCCAAAAATGTCTGTAAACTGTTAGTCATAACTAGAGAACTCTTGGGTTGCAACAAAATTATATGGAATACCATTGTTTTTTCTCAGGAGTGAAACTAAAAGGAAGACGTCAATATACATAGAAAATAGTTACTTGAAAAAATGTTTACATTTTTTTATTTACAAAACACACCGTTTAGAGTAATTACATTTCAGTAATAAGTACAAGAGATTAACTCAAATACTGAATACCTCACACCACATCCCCTAAAACATTCTGGAAAGCAACTGAAAACATTAATATAGAGAAATAAATAAAATAAATTGACATTTTGACATAACATAAGCAATATATATATAAAATATCCTTTTGTGGATGTCTTTGGGGGGGGGGGGGGGGGGGATTTTTTTATTTTTCA
>JAOVYW010002328.1:5000-15201 GCA_025775045.1 Hiodon tergisus
TTTTAAATGAGGGAGGTGGTCTGATCACATCTGGTGATGAAGAGAGGACTGAGCCAAGTTTGTTATGAAAACACATGGTGTGAGAGCTGCTGATTGTGGCACATGTTTTCCTCTGCCTGGCAGGTCCACAGGGGACTCAAGGGGGTGGTGAGAGACAAGGACACCCAAGTTGGGATCGCTGATGCTATTATCAAAGTGGATGATATCGACCATGACATCCGAACGGGTTGGCCTTCCACCACTGCCTAAGAATTCCACGCACGGGTACCGTCGACACTCCCACACACACACCACTGAATCCCTGAATCCCTGAATCCCCGTTCTATCTGCAGCCTTCGATGGAGACTACTGGCGTCTGCTGAACCCCGGCGAGTACGAAGTAACGGCGCGCTCCGACGGCTACTTCCCCAGCACCCGGATGTGCCGGGTAGAGTACGACCACTACCCCACCATCTGCGACTTCAGCCTCACCAAGACCCCCAAACAGCGGCTGCGGGAGATCCTGGCTAAGGGCGGCAAGATCCCCAAGGACCTACAGCTGCGCCTGCGCCAACTGCGCCTGCGAAAGCTGCGTGTCAGCACCAAGGCCATCAACCGCCGCCGGGCCCGGGAGCGCAGGGCCCGGGAGCGCAGGCTGGGAGCGCAGGCTGGGAGCTCTGTAAAAGCATCTGATGAAAAAAATTACTCCAGTTAAGCAACTAAATTGCACCGTCTTAGCAAGAATTATAAAGTCCGAGCACTGTGGAGAAAAGCGGCTGTGCAAACAGGTGTGAAAGGGACATTATATCCTGGAACCCATGACTGAGATTTGTATTTCTCCTCACTATGTAACAGTGCTTCGCCCCTCGACACATTTTCCCAATGTAATGTTGCTTGCTTACTTGGCTAATTACATTTTTTTTAAAGCCAAATAACAATTAAAATTTCAGATCAATGCTAGTTAAAAGCAGTGAATCTGCGCAAATTCAGATCAAAATACATTTCTAAGATTTATTTTTAAAGGACTATGTTTTTCACACTTTCTGGTATGTTTGGAGTATATTTTTACCAATTCATAAAGAAGTGCAGAAGATATACTCAGAGGTAGTTTAGTCAAGAAAAATAATAACGTAAATAAATGCAACTTCTATCAATCCTAGATCTATGTCAAATAAATTTTCTTTGTAATTAGTCAAGCACATGACAACATGATGTACTCTCACAGATCTGGAGATGAAATTTTATTGAATGTTGCGGTATATTTGTAATATATTAATGAGTAATTGCTCAATTAATTCATTTGGTGTGGATTTAAGATAGAGGTTACATTTATTTAAATTATAATTATCTTACGCAATTTCCCCATGAGGGATAAATAAAGTAACTACTACTACTACAATACGGTCTTGTCCAGGGCAATATGTTATGCTCAAGTTCAACAATTATAAAGACCAAAATAAAAACCAGTGTGTACTCACACACTGCATCTTTTTCATTTTTTAAACAAGCAGAATTAAATGCTGGCATTCGGTCCTTGCGAGTCAAGAGACTTCATAAATTCAAAATAAAGCTTTGCTTACAACACAGATCTGTGGCTTTTGTCTTGTGGTTTGAATTATTTAGTTCATTTGGATTAATACCTCATAAATACAATGTACATGTTTTTGTAACTAACTGACAATTTAAGCCGCTACTTGGCTTAAAAATGGGGGAAACAGTGTCATGTTTCACTCTAACTGAAGGCAAAAACAATGGACTGGCTACAAATAAGGTTCAGTTTTTGAAAAGCGGACCTGCCATAACAACAGAACCAGTGTGTAGACCACTAAGAGAAACACATTTTTGTATCGTAGGCTACATACATCTTGCTCTGTACAGAGACATGTGAAAATTATGGCAAAGTAAAAGTGGGTCTAACATACTCCGCAGCACTCCAATTATCCAAATCCACTGAGTTTGAACAATGTAATGCGTTCTACAGTCATGAACGTTTATTTTCTAATCATTACTTTACAATCCTTTTTCATAACGATATATATTCTATCTCTAGCAAAAGGCAGACAAATAAACCATACTCTGTGATACAAAGATACTGCGCACATCGGTTATACAGCACAGGATTCTGTCTTGTCCAAGACAATGTCGATTCAAAGAATTCTAGTCAAATAGTTCTAATTCTAGAGATTGCGGACCTCCGCTCTTTGTCAACGCACAACAGGAGTTACTCTTTTTCAGGTAATTGGTTTTACTGAAGAAGGTATGGCAACACACCTCTCAGCCTTCTGGGATGTTACAGAGAGCATGATAAAGTCGAAGGTCAATAAGAACTGTATTTTAGAGCCAAGTAAGACACAGTACAGTGGCAAAGAAGAGCGGTACAGAGTTTGTATGTAAATTTACAGTCATTTGAACGGCTTGGAGAAGTTTGCAGGCAATGTTTTGTCTGTATAATTCTTTGGAGCAGAACCAATTGAGAGAAAGTCTTGAGAAATGACAGAGTAATGCACACTGAATATCTGATCAATGGGACAAAAATAAATTCATTTGCAGAGGTAAATTTTCTGATATTAATATATGTATCAGTATATCTTACTGAGTGTTTTGAGAAAATACAGACGCAATCCCTCAATGACAGTGTTACAGGCAGAGTTATGTCATGCACAGATAAAAACCCAGGTACTTAGCTGAAAATAGCACAATAACAACGAAACTACAGTTATTAGTTAGGTTACTTTCAATAACAATAAGGTTTTATTCTGAAGTAATTAAAACCTCAATGAATGCATAGATAATTTGTATATTTATTTAAAGAGAAAAGGATACCATGTAACCCAAAACCTGTTGAAACATGAAAAAAACATCTGGATAAGTGCCTTATAATGATGTTACACACTGTTATTTACTGAGGGCTATATTATGGATATTTAGCCTCATTTGCAAAATGTTTGTATGTGTTCTGAACATCCTGTTTTTTATTGTTTTATTTATTTTTATTCATCCTGTTGTTGTTATCATATCCTCTCTGTGGACGACAGCTGCGATCTTATAACGGATTCATGAAAACAATTTTAACACACAGTGCGTCTGTATGTACTGGTAATCTTATATTGGGCATGTGTGTCTGAGAATGTGTAAGAATGTGTGCATTAAGAATGAAGAATGTAGTACGTTTTGTAACCTCTACATTAACTAAGTGCATTAAGTGTACACACTGAAACAATTATTGACATGAAATATGATGTTTGTTACATAAAGACAGTTCATAAACATTTTTCATATTTGATGTTTATAATGTTTTAGTTATACGTATCCTAGTAATTTAAACATTTTCAGGACCATGGACAGCTTCGGCCGCAGCGTTACAGTAAACAATTGATTTTAGATAGATTGATAAGGAATGATTACCATTTCTGTTTATTTATGAACACGTTAAACACTCCCTTCCATCCTTTTATTTCGCCACAGTGTTCATGTTTTTGTACAGAGAAATGTGTATGTACCAAACATCCCAGAACAATTTGCTTAAATGCTTTAAATGTGTTTAAAAGCTTTAATTTGGCGTTATTTTATCCTAAAATGAACAGCAGGTAATCTGTGTTGTACAATAAAACAATATGTATGTCAACTACGTTATAATTTTCCTTTCAAAAACTTTTGACATTCAATCTAAATAAATAGTCTTTTATTTTGACGGGTGTTTTTTTCGGGACCCGGAAGAAACGTCATGTTTGTTTTAGCGGCTTCATCCTAGTGCCAGTCTTATCCTGATGTTATTATTTGTGTGGTAACGACTACGCAGTTTAGTCTACCTTAACTCTGCGTCTAAATTTATAGTCTACAGTGTATAGATTCTGATTTATTGTCCTCTTATTAGCGTTTTTAATAGGCTAACTGATTCTGAAGTCTTTAGTGGGCTTGTTAAGGCCAACCTGTCCTTGTCGCGGTCAAATAATTAAATGACACCATTTGATAAATATACAAGCTGTTCAGCTTCTAATAGTATGACCTTGTTTCGCAGATTAGCGAAAGTGTTTGTTTCACAGTGAAAACCATGCTGAATTGAAGTGAGTAACTTGCTTTTGTTAAAGATCTTTATCTTTTAAGTTGTCTGTATGTATTTACATGACTTCAATCTGTAGATAAAACTTAAAATGACAGGATAAACGCCGTAAAGTGACTTTGTACATGCCTTAAAGGCTCATTCTAGAACCCAAGCCAGTTGTGGCTGTTAACCTTTCCACGAGAATTAAATTAATGTGTTATATACTTATACTAGAGATGCTATCATTTAGACAGCTACCATAGACTAATGTATTCCGTTTGATAGCTAAACTTTAAAAACAACTTTTGAAGTTCCGCCCACAAAAGCGTTGAGATCTTCCATATCAAAGTCGAGCTTTACCCAATCGTGTCTTATATAGTATGCTACGTTAATATATACATTATATAAGATTTAGATAGAATGTGTGTCCTCTGTGTACATATATTTTTAGGAGTTCAACTCTTTAATTCATTTAATTCACAATCGTTAATGTCATTTCAAAATCAGAAAACTTTGTGACATCCTGGTTTTGGAAAAATGTAACATGTCAAATCAAATTTGATTCCGTTATTTATTTTATATAGTAACAAATTTACTTGGTGTTTTTTATGTGAAATTAGTTAGATCTTAGCACTGTATGCACAATTAATCGTGTACAATCATGATTATATGAATATTAATATTTCTCCAGGAGTTACAATTACATTTTGAATGCAGTTTCTTTTGTCTGTAATAGAAATATTATATGGCAGTTTAGGTATTAGTTGTGAGAATACATTTTATAAACAGTTCTTTTAACTCCTCCTTTCTTAAACATTAAGCCGTTCAGTTATAGACTGCTTCTTAGCAACATCAATTTCAGGCCTTCAATAGCAGTGGGCCCTTTAGTAATGACAATGAGATGTAAAATAAATATTTTGTATTTGTTACTCAGTATATTTTAGTACTGTACCGAAGCTAATGCTAAGTATGCTAATGCAGTGGAACAAAACTGACACCCTGCCTCTAGAGTTCACAGCGCTGCAGAGAGGATCACCACTCTGTGTTGTTTTTGTTTTAAAGGCTAGCGCCAGCATGGCCAGTTTTCAGGTGCGGAAGTACCGGGACGAGGATGCAGGTGTGGTGCTGGAGGTCTTCGCCATTAGCATGAGCGAACACGTTCCGTCGGCCTTTCTGCACATATTGAGACAGCCGCTCACTCAGACCCTCCTTGTTGGGGTCTTCTGCACCCTGCTGGTGGGCTCTGGGTCCCTCCTATCCTCCCTGCTGGCTGTGGTCCTCCTGTTGGCTGGTGCCCGGCAGCTAGTTGGCCACCTTTTCAATCTCTACATCCGGGCCTGCCGGAAACAAGACCTGGGCTGTGTTGGCGAGGCCTACATGGAGCGATGGGGCGGTTGCTTCTGGGTGGCGGAGAGTGAGGGCCAGGTGGTGGCGACCGTGGCCTGCCTGCCCTCCCAAGAGTGCGATGGCTGCCTGCAGCTAAAACGCATGGCGGTGCGGAGGAGCCACCGTGGTCTGGGCATCGCAAAGGCCCTCTGTCGGACAGTGGCAGAGTTCGCCAGGGCCAGGGGCTTCAAAGCCGTCCTTCTCCACACCTCGGTGGTGCAGACGGAGGCGCAGAGGGTTTATGAAGGCCTGGGCTACAAGAAAGTGAAGGAGTGTGCCGTCCCACAGGGCATAGCCAAGCTGATGAACTTTACTCTCGTTGATTACCGGTACGAACTGCAGGAGGACAGCAGGTGATAAAGAGCTTCACCACTGATGATGATGATGATGATGATGATGATGATGATAAGTGGTGGGATAGTGAAATAGAGTTAGCGGGGAACGTGGTTAAGCTGCTGGTAATTTAATCAGTTGGTTCAGATAATCTTGTTAAATAAACTGTTTTTAAAATGTCCCATTCGGAAGTACTTTCCTGTTGAGGTCAGACTTGTCACACCAGCACTAATGGTAGAGTGGATAACAGGAATGCAATGCTCCTGCAAAGCGGTTTGGGAAGCATTTTTAACAACTTAACTTCATTACCACTAGTACTTCTTCATCAGCTAGGCTAACTTTTTGTTTATGGTGATAAAAACAACCAAGGCTAACTGAGCAATTATCAACATTTTTTACTGGCAAAGCAACTTTTATGCAGATTTAAATGCTTTTAGAATAAAACTGGCTGAAAGGTTTCAAGCAAGTGTTGCTCAGATGAATTTTGCATTTGAATAATTCTGTCGGTCCATCTTCTAGGGATCTAGCATTAGATTAAAAAGTACAAACCCACATCTAGTCTATTTCAGTGACACCGCATTGTCAGTTTTTGTACCTCTACTCTAAACAATTCAGCGCCAAACTATTGAGCATACCCATTATTAAAGAAATGCAACCACCAAATCAGACTTGTGTTGCCGACCCCTGCTTTTTATTATTGCACAGGTTCAACTGGACTAATACTGCTTAGAGGATAAACTTTGTTGAAGCTGCATTTGGTGGTTTTATTGGCCCAGAGCAAGGTTTTGAACCTCTGGGCCCTAGATGCATCCATCTTTCAATGCTGAAAACGCTTCCCCTCTGGACCGCTAAGTCCGACATCCTGCCTCCAGCTTCTAAATAAGCAGTGGTGCTTTATGGGCACATACTCATTTATTACACCAGGGAATTAAAATTTATTATCATACACAGATTATAAACAATAATCTTCTCCATTTATGTGCTTGGCTGTTTGAGTCCATCATTCTTCCAAATGATGAAAATATCATTTCATCATCAATTTGGGAGTTATTTTTATAGGCTCGCTATATCTACAGACAATATATTTTAATTGTCCTTATAGTCGGAACTAAACCGGATTCATGCACCCAATCTGTAGCAGCACGCAATTTTGTATAAAGAATATATATATCAAATATATAAATAAAGACTTTCTAGCTGCAGGGTTTTAAAATAAACAGGGTAACGTGTGGAATGTTGAGATAGAAATAATGTTATTGGGGAAATTATTTCTAAGCCTTCCATTAACACTCAAGAAAAGCAGAATGTGGTTAGAACCTGACAAGTAACAGAAGGTAGATTAAATCAATTCAGTGGTTGTACAAACAATTATGTAGCTTCAGCCGGAATAAACTATGTATTATCACCAGTGAATCTAATTGGTAAATGGGTATTGCAACCTAATTTCGCTGTCAGTTACTTTTATTTACATTCAGAAAGCGATGATAATATTAAATTTGTTCTTAGCTCATTTAGGGCTCATTTATTGCAATCATTTCAGTTCTGCCACTACACTACAGTTCGTATGTCTCACTATCTAAACGATAAATAGCGGATTGTTCCTAAAGTATACGGTTTTGTCAAACTATCCCACTATAAAGACCTGATTTCAGTATAGCAAATTAATCTGAGAAGATCACTGCACGGGTTGGTTTAAAGTCCTCCATCCACTGCAATGCCAACAAAATAGCCATAATTTCCGCTGTATACACGGCCAGGTTATTTGACGTCATCGCCGAATTTTTAAATTTTAAAAGCCTGTTCTTTATACTCTTGATAAATCAACCTTCACGGCCACGCGAACTTTGCATTATTCACGTGTTTGATGAAATCGCTTAAACGCTCTACCACCAATCTTCCTCACTGCTTGTCTCTCGCTTAGACAAACGATGATTTTAGTATGCGCACATCCGTGAGTGCGCAATCATATAACGTTATCAACAATAAACAAAGACATAATTTACTTAGTTCCAATATCTGTTTAACAATGCCGCTAACATATTTTATCTCAAGAAATTCGGTAAATGTGAAAACTCAATATCATAAAAGCGATTATATAAACAGGGTAAGAATTAATACGATACGTGTGAATAGCAGCTAACGGCAGGAAAATATATGATCAAATAAACAGGAAATCACTTACCTTGATGTTAGACGCACACGAGAATATTGTCTTCTGCTACTTTTCCTCAACTTTGTCATAGTAAACAGGACCCACGTGATGAATGCTACGAGACAGACAGGTGGCAGGATTAGATTATACCAATAAAAATTAACTGCTAATTTACTGCCTGCACGGTCCTTTGCGCATTCTCTCCAAAATCTTTTTGTTAGATGTTCATGGGGAATCGTGTTCCTCTGTGTAAACTGTTACATTTATTTCATTTTCATGGAGTTTGGGACTTGTCCTATAATCGCAGATTATATAATTCCCAGAACCATTCATTCATTCTACTCTGTCCAGGCAGTCCACTATTGCTCCATCACATAAAAGCAGTAGCATTCGTATTTCAAACCCTTTTCAGTGGAACTGTTTTGAATGACCCTCCACACCAAAGCTGTTTAGATCCCTTGGCTGTCGGAATTTGAAACTGAAGCATGTTACATGTTTTTGTGGAATGCTGCCCTTTGGCCAGATATTAACCGGATTATCAGTCCCATGATTGTGTCATTGTCTCTACAATGGTGACTTCCAGAAGGGATAAACATGAGTCATAAGCTCATAAAGTAGATGGCAGGCCCAGTTCAAATGCCGGTCTAATGGACCTCTCTCCTGATCCCTGCACTCCCTGAATAATCCACTAAATGGTGCACACGGGTGGGATTTCTCGTGCACGTGGAACCTTTGCTTTCCTAGTGAGCTCAGAATGGCGTGCACGGTAGATATTACAAGTCACAAAATCGTCGTAGCGGTAGCCTGCTGGAGAGTTGTGTAAGAACCCGTGGGGCGCTAGGACCCAACTTACCTCCTTACTCCATAGCAGTTGGCAGAGCTGTCCTCCACCAGACATTCTTGCTAGGGTTGCCTGCTTCACATTATTCTTTTCACCCTTGGGTGAGATGGAGGCATCCTTGGGCTGGATTGGTTCTCTGGGGTATAGTAGTCAGGGAAAGAGAGGAGTGGCCCAGTCCAGGTTGGAAACATCTGTGATTGGTCCTGCAGACAGCATCTCCAAACACACTCAGATCTGTGGGGTCACATGCCCCATCCTTTAAAAGGGCGTCAGTGGTAAGGAAGGTTGTAGTTCCAGAGAATTTGTGAACCACAGAGACTGGAAAAACACAAAGAGGAGGCATGTCTTTGGCTAGGAGACACTCCTACACACCCCGGGTAAGTAGACACTGAGAAGGAATTCCCTTCTTAGCCTTCCTTAAATCTTCCAGCTGTCATGTTAAGAATCAATGAGGCAAAACAGGGCCCAGTCCACCATAAAGACTGAGAATATATTTAAACATGGTTGCATTTGTATAACTTTTCGTAGTCCTTCTTAACGATTCCACATAATGTCCTAAAATGAGAAATGTTTGTGCATGATTTAAGAAAAATGGCGGCAGGCAAGACGGGTCCTGATAAGGCATCTCTTTCATAGATGAGAGAAAACATACCGTGTGATAGGGTGTCATCTGCATTCAATCTGTTCAGTGTGTTACTGTTCTGTCAACATGCAATTACTAACTACGGCTATACTGTTGCAGTTCATACAAATTTATAATAGATTTTGATATCCTATTGTTCTAAAGAGCTCTTATACTGTTTTATAGTTATCTGTGAGAGACACCAGGTCAAGAACACTGTGGCACGCAGCCAGCTGCCACGGCCTCAAACCGGGGAGAAAGGGTTGGTGGACGTCAATACTAGATGGAGGGGCCTCTAATAGGACCTCGTTGCGCACCTGATTGTGGTTCCACCAATGGTAATCACACTCTGATACCAATGATCCCTGGCCCTGTAAAAGAGCCAGCAAAGCGCTTAGGGCTCAGGAAGAAAGAGTTAAACTGGAAGTGGCTGGATTGCGTGTGGCAAGTTAGGGGCTATATGATTTGAACTGTTTGAGTTTGGCTTTCCTTGAAAGTGAGGTTTGGTTTATATGTAATTTTCATCATTTAGTGGAATATTTAAGTTTGTTTTGTTTGCCGAATAAAAGGCGTAAACCCTTCTCCAAATGCCTCTGTCTCCAGCCACTCTCGGACTGAGTTATGCCCTCACGTAATCCATTAGTTTGCTTTCAGTTGATTGGTCTAGAGGAGATTTGGAGAATGGGTGGGGGTGAACGGGTCTATCACCTCTGAGAAGCACAGGGAGTAATGTCCTCTCAGAGTGAGGACTGAACCCTATCTCTGCTGCGGAGGAGAGCACGGGAGTAATGTCCTCTCAGAGTGAGGACTGAACCCTATCTCTGCTGCGGAGGAGAGCACGGGAGT